>JALPQI010031008.1:0-115097 GCA_025490895.1 Thaumatotibia leucotreta
CGAACAAAAAGTCAAAATCCCAAGTAAGTTAAGCGAGCCCGAAGGGCGAGCTTCAGGCCGGGAGGCCGAAGGCCGACCCCGCGGAGGGCCGAAGGCCCGGAGCTTCACTCCCGGGGCCCAAGGGGGTCCCCGAACCCCAGTAATTTTGGGCGAGGCCGAAGGCCTCGCTGCAGGAGGGCCGGAACATTACCAGAAACAATATAAATCTATGTTAAGCGAGCCCGAAGGGCGAGCTTCAGGGTGGGAGGCCGAAGGCCGACCTCGCGGAGGGCCAAAGGCCCGGAGCTTCACCCCGAGGGCCCAAGCGCGTCACCCCCAAGTAATTTAAAGCGAGGCCGAAGGCCGAGCTCCGAGCAAATCGAGCTACCAAGCGTTCAACAACCCCAGTATCTTTATAAGCCGAGCCTGAGGGCCGAAGGCCCGATGGCGAGGCGTCAAGCCCGCGAAGGCCGAAGGCCGAGCTCCGCGTAGGGCCGAAGGCCCGGAGCGTCACGATCGAGGTGCTCTCCGCGCGAGCCCGAGGGCCGAAGGCCCGACGGGCGAGCCCACGCGGTGAAACTGCCCTTCCTAACTGTCTTAATAAGCGAACCGGAGGGCCGCAGGCCCGACGGTCCGCTTCGTACCCCAGCGAAGGCCGCAGGCCGAGCTCCGCGTAGGGCCGAAGGCCCGGAGCGTCCCATAGAGGCGCGGTAGCCTGCGAGGCCGGAGGCCGAGCTGCGAGAAAACAAAGTTTTTCTACTTATAATAAAAGCTGTGTAACTATTTAAGCTGAGCCTGAGGGCCGAAGGCCCGAAGGCGAAGCTTCGTACCCGCGAAGGCCGAAGGCCGAGCTCCGCGTAGGGCCGAAGGCCCGAAGCGTCCAATACAGGCGAGCTAGCTCGCGAGGCCGAAGGCCGAGCTGCTTGAGTCCAGAACTCCTATGCTACTCAATGGAAAAGTGTAACTTGAAAACGAATCGGAGGGCCGCAGGCCCGACGATTCGTTTCGACAACCTGCGAAGGCCGAAGGCCGAGCTCCGCGTAGGGCCGAAGGCCCGAAGCGTCCAACACAGGCGCGCCAGCTCGCGAGGCCGAAGGCCGAGCTGCTTGAGTCCAGAACCCCCATGCTACTCAATGAAAAAGTGTAACATGAAAACGAATCGGAGGGCCGCAGGCCCGACGATTCGTTTCGACAATCCGCGAAGGCCGAAGGCCGAGCTCCGCGTAGGGCCGAAGGCCCGAAGCGTCCCTCCGAGGCGTGACAGCTCGCGAGGCCGAAGGCCGAGCTGCAGGAGTCCAGTTCACAAGCCCGATTACTGCGACAAAAGTAAAAATTAATACAAAAATAAAAATAAAAAAATTAAAGAAAATAAAAAATAAATCTCGAGTCCTCCACTCATCCAGTCGACAAAAAGAGAGGCCCGCGAGGCCCTTGGGCCTCGCGCACAGAGCAAAAAACTGTACACTCGTTAATAATATATATAGCTGCATCCCGACTCATTTCTGATTGATACGATTGTTCTCCCAGAAGGAGGTATGGTGGGGTTAGGTGTTGCATACCGTTGTATAGAAGGCGCTCTGGTGACCCCGGGAAAAATCTGACATTTGAGGATTTGCTTCCTGGTCAAAAAATGTTCGACGGCCTGGCTAAACGGTGAGACCTAGGTGGGGGGTGCTCGACCAAATGTCATAGGGAACTGCTGACAGTTTTTGAAGCCGCAAAAATTTTTGCCGAAAAAAAAAAAAAATTTGCACCAAATTTTCAAAATGGTCCTTCGAGCCGGATTTTTTTGTGGTAGAATCTCTAAGGGTCCTAGATTAAAGAAAAAGTGTTTTCGTGATTCTCGGATCCAAGATGGCCGCCGTAGGGCCCGTCAAAGTTTGTATGGGAACTCTTAAACGGGGGGAGATAGGTGGGGGGTGCTCGACCAAATGTCATAGAGGACCCCGAGAGCCATTCGATGGGCAAAAAATGTTTGCAAAAAAAATTTTTTTTTTTTTTTCGAAAAATTTTTTTTCATCCGATCGAGCTGGAAATCGCTGTGCGTGACTTTTGGGCTCTCCAGATTCCGAAAAAAATTTTTTCAGATTTTTTGCACAAAAAAAATTTTGTATGGATTTTTCGAAATAATGGTCCGATCGCGCTGAAATTTGGCATGCGGGCATTATTTGGGCCCAGGAGTAATAATCTGAAAAAAAATTTGGAAAAAAATCCAAGATGGCGGACACCCCGAACAAAAAGTCAAAATCCTAAGTAAGTTAAGCGAGCCCGAAGGGCGAGCTTCAAGCCGGGAGGCCGAAGGCCGACCCCGCGGAGGGCCGAAGGCCCGGAGCTTCACTCCCGGGGCCCAAGGGGGTCCCGAACTCCAGTAATTTTGGGCGAGGCCGAAGGCCTCGCTGCAGGAGGGCCGGAACATTACCAGAACCAATATAAATCTATGTTAAGCGAGCCCGAAGGGCGAGCTTCAGGGCGGGAGGCCGAAGGCCGACCTCGCGGAGGGCCGAAGGCCCGGAGCTTCGACCCGAGTGCCCAAGCGCGTCACCCCCAAGTAATTTAAAGCGAGGCCGAAGGCCGAGCTCCGAGCAAATCGAGCTACCAAGCGTTCAACAACCCCAGTATCTTAATAAGCCGAGCCTGAGGGCCGAAGGCCCGATGGCGAGGCGTCAAGCCCGCGAAGGCCGAAGGCCGAGCTCCGCGTAGGGCCGAAGGCCCGGAGCGTCAATATCGAGGTGCTCTGCGCGCGAGCCCGAGGGCCGAAGGCCCGACGGGCGAGCCCACGCGGTGAAACTACCCTTTCTAACTGTCTTAACAAGCGAACCGGAGGGCCGCAGGCCCGACGGTTCGCTTCGAACCCCAGCGAAGGCCGCAGGCCGAGCTCCGCGTAGGGCCGAAGGCCCGGAGCGTCCCATAGAGGCGCGGTAGCCTGCGAGGCCGGAGGCCGAGCTGCGAGAATACAAAGCTTTTCTACGTATAATAACATTCCAGTAACTATATTCGTAGCCGCGAAGGCCGAAGGCCGAGCTCCGCGTAGGGCCGAAGGCCCGAAGCGTCCAACATAGGCGAGCCAGCTCGCGAGGCCGAAGGCCGAGCTGCCAGAGTCCAACGCATCCATGCTACTCAATGAAAAAGTGTAACATGTAAACGAATCGGAGGGCCGCAGGCCCGACGATTCGTTTCGACAATCCGCGAAGGCCGAAGGCCGAGCTCCGCGTAGGGCCGAAGGCCCGAAGCGTCCCTCAGAGGCCTGACAGCTCGCGAGGCCGAAGGCCGAGCTGCAGGAGTCCAACGCATCCATGCTACTCAATGAATAAGTGTAACATGAAAACGAATCGGAGGGCCGCAGGCCCGACGATTCGTTTCGACAATCTGCGAAGGCCGAAGGCCGAGCTCCGCGTAGGGCCGAAGGCCCGAAGCGTCCCTCAGAGGCCTGACAGCTCGCGAGGCCGAAGGCCGAGCTGCAGGAGTACAGCTCAAAAGCCCAAAAAATGCGATAACAGTAAAAAATAATACAAAAACAATAATAAAAAAATAAAAGAAAATAAAAAACACATCTCCACGGCCTCGACCTCAGTCGACAAAAAGAGAGGCCCGCGAGGCCCTTGGGCCTCGCGCACAGAGCAAAAAACTAGTTAATATTATTATAGCTGCATTACCACTGATTTCATGTATATGGGGTTGTTCTCCCAGAAGGAGGTCTGATGGAGTAAAGATTTTGATGTCATCGTATAGAGGGCACGGAGGTGTATACCAGAAAAATCTGACATTTGAGGATTTGCTTCCTGGTCAAAAAATGTTTGATGGCCTGGCTAAACGGTGAGACTTAGGTGGGGGGTGCTCGACCAAATGTCATAGGGAACTGCTGACAGTTTTTAGCGCCGTAAAAATTTTTGCGAAAAAAAAAAAAAAAAATTTGCACTCAAATTTCAAAATGGTCCTTCGAGCCGGATTTTTTTGTGGTAGAATCTCTGAGGGACCTAGATTAAAGAAAAAGTGTTTTTGTGATTCTCGGATCCAAGATGGCCGCCGTAGGGCCCGTCAAAGTTTGTATGGGAACTCTTAAACGGGGGGAGATAGGTGGGGGGTGCTCGACCAAATGTCATAGAGGACCCTGAGAGCTGTCAGGTGGGCAAAAAATTTTTGCAAAAAAAATTTTTTTTTTTTTTTTTCGAAAAATTTTTTTTTATCCGATCGAGCTGGAAATCGCTGTGCGTGACGTTTGGGCTCTCCAGATTCCGAAAAAATTTTTTTCAGATTTTTTACGCAAAAAAAATTTTGTATGGATTTTTCGAAATAATGGTCCGATCGCGCTGAAATTTGGCATGCGGGCATCATTTGGGCCCAGGAGTCATAATCTGAAAAAAAATTTGGAAAAAAATCCAAGATGGCGGCGACCCCGAACAAAAAGTCAAAATCCCAAGTAAGTTAAGCGAGCCCGAAGGGCGAGCTTCAGGCCGGGAGGCCGAAGGCCGACCCCGCGGAGGGCCGAAGGCCCGGAGCTTCACTCCCGGGGCCCAAGGGGGTCCCCAACCCCAGTAACTTTACGCGAGGCCGAAGGCCTCGCTGCAGGAGGGCCTGAACATTACCAGAAACAATATAAATCTATGTTAAGCGAGCCCGAAGGGCGAGCTTCAGGGTGGGAGGCCGAAGGCCGACCTCGCGGAGGGCCGAAGGCCCGGAGCTTCACCCCGAGGGCCCAAGCGCGTCACCTCCAAGTAATTTAAAGCGAGGCCGAAGGCCGAGCTCCGAGCAAATCGAGCTACCAAGCGTTCAACAACCCCAGTTTCTTAATAAGCCGAGCCTGAGGGCCGAAGGCCCGATGGCGAGGCGTCAAGCCCGCGAAGGCCGAAGGCCGAGCTCCGCGTAGGGCCGAAGGCCCGGAGCGTCACGATTGAGGTGCTCTCCGCGCGAGCCCGAGGGCCGAAGGCCCGACGGGCGAGCCCACGCGGTGAAACTGCCCTTCCTAACTGTGTTAATAAGCGAACCGGAGGGCCGCAGGCCCGACGGTTCGCTTCGAACCCCAGCGAAGGCCGCAGGCCGAGCTCCGCGTAGGGCCGAAGGCCCGAAGCGTCCAACACAGGCGCACCAGCTCGCGAGGCCGAAGGCCGAGCTGCCAGAGTCCAGTGCTCCCATGCTACTCAATGAAAAAGTGTAACATGAAAACGAATCGGAGGGCCGCAGGCCCGACGATTCGTTTCGACAACCTGCGAAGGCCGAAGGCCGAGCTCCGCGTAGGGCCGAAGGCCCGAAGCGTCCAACACAGGCGCGCCAGCTCGCGAGGCCGAAGGCCGAGCTGCTTGAGTCCAGAACCCCCATGCTACTCAAAGAAAAAGTGTAACATAAAAACGAATCGGAGGGCCGCAGGCCCGACGATTCGTTTCGACAATTTGCGAAGGCCGAAGGCCGAGCTCCGCGTAGGGCCGAAGGCCCGAAGCGTCCAACACAGGCGGGCCAGCTCGCGAGGCCGAAGGCCGAGCTGCAGGAGTCCAACGCATCCATGCTACTCAATGAAAAAGTGTAACATGAAAACGAATCGGAGGGCCGCAGGCCCGACGATTCGTTTCGACAATCTGCGAAGGCCGAAGGCCGAGCTCCGCGTAGGGCCGAAGGCCCGAAGCGTCCCTCAGAGGCCTGACAGCTCGCGAGGCCGAAGGCCGAGCTGCAGGAGTCCAGCTCTTAAGCCCAAAAACTGCAACATAATTAAAAAATAATACAAAAACAATAATAAATAAATAAAAGAAAATAAAAAATAAATCTCCAGGCCTCCTTTCCTCCAGTCGACAAAAAGAGAGGCCCGCGAGGCCCTTGGGCCTCGCGCACAGAGCAAAAAACTAGTTAATATTATTATAGCTGCATTACCACTGATTTCTGAATGACATGATTGTTCTCCCGGAAGGAGTTACGGTAGGGTTTAGTGTTATATACCGTCGTATAGAGGGCGCGCCGGTGACCTAGGGAAAAATCTGACATTTCAGGATTTGCTCCCTGGTCAAAAAATGTTAGACGGCCAGACCAAACCGTGAGACCTAGGTGGGGGGTGCTCGACCAAATGTCATAGGGAACTGCTGACAGTTTTTAAAGCCGCAAAAATTTTTTCAAAAAAAAAAAAAAAATTTTGCACCAAATTTTCAAAATGGTCCTTCGAGCCGGATTTTTTTGTGGTAGAATCTCCGAGGGTCCTAGATTAAAGAAAAAGTATTTTTGTGATTCTCGGATCCAAGATGGCCGCCGTAGGGCCCGTCAAAGTTTGTATGGGAACTCTTAAACGGGGGGAGATAGGTGGGGGGTGCTCGACCAAATGTCATACAGGACCCCGAGAGCTGTCAGGTGGGCAAAAAATTTTTGCAAAAAAAATTTTTTTTTTTTTTTCGAAAAATTTTTTTTCATCCGATCGAGCTGGAAATCGCTGTGTGTGACTTTTGGGCTCTCCAGATTCCGAAAAAAATTTTTTTACATTTTTTGCACAAAAAAAATTTTGTATGGATTTTTCGAAATAATGGTCCGATCGCGCTGAAATTTGGCATGCGGGCATTATTTGGGCCCAGGAGTGATAATCTAAAAAAAAATTTGGAAAAAAATCCAAGATGGCGGCGACCCCGAACAAAAAGTCAAAATCCCAAGTAAGTTAAGCGAGCCCGAAGGGCGAGCTTCAGGCCGGGAGGCCGAAGGCCGACCCCGCGGAGGGCCGAAGGCCCGGAGCTTCACTCCCGGGGCCCATGGGGGTCCCGAACCCCAGTAATTTTGGGCGAGGCCGAAGGCCTCGCTGCAGGAGGGCCGGAACATTACCAGAACCAATATAAATCTATGTTAAGCGAGCCCGAAGGGCGAGCTTCAGGGTGGGAGGCCGAAGGCCGACCTCGCGGAGGGCCGAAGGCCCGGAGCTTCACCCCGAGGGCCCAAGCGCGTCACCTCCAAGCAACTTAAAGCGAGGCCGAAGGCCGAGCTCCGAGCAAATCGAGCTACCAAGCGTTCAACAACCCCAGTATCTTAATAAGCCGAGCCTGAGGGCCGTAGGCCCGATGGCGAGGCGTCAAGCCCGCGAAGGCCGAAGGCCGAGCTCCGCGTAGGGCCGAAGGCCCGGAGCGTCACGATCGAGGTGCTCTCCGCGCCAGCTCGCGAGGCCGAAGGCCGAGCTGCCAGAGTCCAACGCATCCATGCTACTCAATGAAAAAGTGTAATTAATATTATATATAGCTGCATCCCGACTGATTTCATGTGTATAGTTAATCTCCGGGAAGGAGGTATGGTGGGATGTAATTTCATATACCAACATATAGAGGGCGCTCTGGTGACCTCAGGAAAAATCTGACATTTGAGGATTTGCTTCCTGGTCAAAAAATGTTCGACGGCCCGGCCAAACGGTGAGACCTAGGTGGGAAGTGCTCGACCAAATGTCATAGGGAACTGCTGACAGTTTTTAAAGCCGCAAAAATTTTTGCAAAAAAAAAAAAAAAATTTTGCACCCAAATTTCAAAATGGTCCTTCGAGCCGGATTTTTTTGTGGTAGAATCTCTGAGGGACCTAGATTAAAGAAAAAGTGTTTTTGTGATTCTCGGATCCAAGATGGCCGCCGTAGGGCCTGTCAAAGTTTGTATGGGAACTCTTAAACGGGGGGAGATAGGTGGGGGGTGCTCGACCAAATGTCATAGAGGACCCTGAGAGCTGTCAGGTGGGCAAAAAATTTTTGCAAAAAAAAAATTTTTTTTTTTTTCGAAAAAATTTTTTTTATCTGATCGAGCTGGAAATCGCTGTGCGTGACTTTTGGGCTCTCCAGATTCCGAAAAAATTTTTTTCAGATTTTTTGCACAAAAAAAATTTTGTATGGATTTTTCGAAATAATGGTCCGATCGCGCTGAAATTTGGCATGCGGGCATTATTTGGGCCCAGGAGTGATAATCTGAAAAAAATTTGGAAAAAAATCCAAGATGGCGGCGACCCCGAACAAAAAGTCAAAATCCCAAGTAAGTTAAGCGAGCCCGAAGGGCGAGCTTCAGGCCGGGAGGCCGAAGGCCGACCCCGCGGAGGGCCGAAGGCCCGGAGCTTCACTCCCGGGGCCCAAGAGGGTCCCCAACCCCAGTAATTTTGGGCGAGGCCGAAGGCCTCGCTGCAGGAGGGCCGGAACATTACCAGAACCAATATAAATCTAAGTTAAGCGAGCCCGAAGGGCGAGCTTCAGGGTGGGAGGCCGAAGGCCGACCTTGCGGAGGGCCGAAGGCCCGGAGCTTCGACCCGAGTGCCCAAGCGCGTCACCTCCAAGTAATTTAAAGCGAGGCCGAAGGCCGAGCTCCGAGCAAATCGAGCTACCAAGCGTTCAACAACTCCAGTGTCTTAATAAGCCGAGCCTGAGGGCCGAAGGCCCGATGGCGAGGCGTCAAGCCCGCGAAGGCCGAAGGCCGAGCTCCGCGTAGGGCCGAAGGCCCGGAGCGTCACGATCGAGGTGCTCTCCGCGCGAGCCCGCGGGCCGAAGGCCCGCCGGGCGAGCCCACGCGGTGAAACTGCCCTTCCTAACTGTCTTAATAAGCGAACCGGAGGCCCGACGGTTCGCTTCAAACCCCAGCGAAGGCCGCAGGCCGAGCTCCGCGTAGGGCCGAAGGCCCGGAGCGTCCCATAGAGGCGCGGTAGCCTGCGAGGCCGGAGGCCGAGCTGCGAGAAAACAAAGCTTTTCTACTTATAATAAAATCTGTGTAACTATTTAAGCTGAGCCTGAGGGCCGAAGGCCCGAAGGCGAAGCTTCGTACCCGCGAAGGCCGAAGGCCGAGCTCCGCGTAGGGCCGAAGGCCCGAAGCGTCCAACATAGGCGAGCTAGCACGCGAGGCCGAAGGCCGAGCTGCTTGAGTCCAGAACTCCTATGCTACTCAATGAAAAAGTATAACTTGAAAACGAATCGGAGGGCCGCAGGCCCGACGATTCGTTTCGACAACCTGCGAAGGCCAAAGGCCGAGCTCCGCGTAGGGCCGAAGGCCCGAAGCGTCCAACACAGGCGCGCCAGCTCGCGAGGCCGAAGGCCGAGCTGCATGAGTCCAGAACTCCCATGCTACTCAATGAAAAAGTGTAACATGAAAACGAATCGGAGGGCCGCAGGCCCGACGATTCGTTTCGACAATCCGCGAAGGCCGAAGGCCGAGCTCCGCGTAGGGCCGAAGGCCCGAAGCGTCCCTCCGAGGCGTGAAAGCTCGCGAGGCCGAAGGCCGAGCTGCAGGAGTCCAGTTCACAAGCCCTATTACTGCGACAAAAGTAAAAATTAATACAAAAATAAAAATAAAAAAATTAAAGAAAATAAAAAATAAATCTCGAGTCCTCCACTCGTCCAGTCGACAAAAAGAGAGGCCCGCGAGGCCCTTGGGCCTCGCGCACAGAGCAAAAAACTAGTTAATATTATTATAGCTGCATCCCGACTGATTTCTGACATATCGAATTGATCTCCCGGAAGGAGTATCGGTGGGGTTTAGTGTTGCACACCACTGTATAGAGGGCGGTCCCGAGGCCCCGGGAAAAATCTGACATTTGAGGATTTGCTTCCTGGTCAAAAAATGTTCGACGGCCTGGCTAAACGGTGAGACCTAGGTGGGGGGTGCTCGACCAAATGTCATAGGGAACTGCTGACAGTTTTTAAAGCCGCAAAAATTTTTGCCGAAAAAAAAAAAAAAAATTTGCACCAAATTTTCAAAATGGTCCTTCGAGCCGGATTTTTTTGTGGTAGAATCTCTGAGGGTCCTAGATTAAAGAAAAAGTGTTTTTGTGATTCTCGGATCCAAGATGGCCGCCGTAGAGCCCGTCAAAGTTTGTATGGGAACTCTTAAACGGGGGGAGATAGGTGGGAGGTGCTCGACCAAATGTCATAGAGGACCCCGAGAGCTGTCAGGCGGGCAAAAAATTTTTGCAAAAAAAATTTTTTTTTTTTTTTCGTAAAATTTTTTTTCATCCGATCGATCTGGAAATCGCTGTGCGTGACTTTTGGGCTCTCCAGATTCCGAAAAAATTTTTTTCAGATTTTTTGCACAAAAAAAAAATTGTATGGATTTTTCGAAATAATGGTCCGATCGCGCTGAAATTTGGCATGCGGGCATTATTTGGGCCCAGGAGTGATAATCTGAAAAAAAATTTGGAAAAAAATCCAAGATGGCGGACACCCCGAACAAAAAGTCAAAATCCCAAGTAAGTTAAGCGAGCCCGAAGGGCGAGCTTCAGGCCGGGAGGCCGAAGGCCGACCCCGCGGAGGGCCGAAGGCCCGGAGCTTCACTCCCGGGGCCTAAGGCGGTCCCGACCTTCAGTAATTTTGGGCGAGGCCGAAGGCCTCGCTGCAGGAGGGCCGGAACATTACCAGAACCAATATAAATCTATGTTAAGCGAGCCCGAAGGGCGAGCTTCAGGGTGGGAGGCCGAAGGCCGACCTCGCGGAGGGCCGAAGGCCCGGAGCTTCGACCCGAGTGCCCAAGCGCGTCACCCCCAAGTAATTTAAAGCGAGGCCGAAGGCCGAGCTCCGAGCAAATCGAGCTACCAAGCGTTCAATAACCCCAGTATTTTAATAAGCCGAGCCTGAGGGCCGAAGGCCCGATGGCGAGGCGTCAAGGCCGCGAAGGCCGAAGGCCGAGCTCCGCGTAGGGCCGAAGGCCCGGAGCGTCACGATCGAGGTGCTCTCCGCGCGAGCCCGAGGGCCGAAGGCCCGACGGGCGAGCCCACGCGGTGAAACTGCCCTTCCTAACTGTGTTAATAAGCGAACCGGAGGGCCGCAGGCCCGACGGTTCGCTTCGAACCCCAGCGAAGGCCGTAGGCCGAGCTCCGCGTAGGGCCGAAGGCCCGGAGCGTCCCATCGAGGCGCGGTAGCCTGCGAGGCCGGAGGCCGAGCTGCGAGAAAACAAAGCTTTTCTACGTATAATAAAATCTGAGTAACTACATAAGCTGAGCCTGAGGGCCGAAGGCCCGAAGGCGAAGCCTCGTACCCGCGAAGGCCGAAGGCCGAGCTCCGCGTAGGGCCGAAGGCCCGAAGCGTCCAACACAGGCGAGCTAGCTCGCGAGGCCGAAGGCCGAGCTGCTTGAGTCCAGAACTCCTATGCTACTCAATGAAAAAGTGTAACTTGAAAACGAATCGGAGGGCCGCAGGCCCGACGATTCGTTTCGACAACCTGCGAAGGCCGAAGGCCGAGCTCCGCGTAGGGCCGAAGGCCCGAAGCGTCCAACACAGGCGCGCCAGCTCGCGAGGCCGAAGGCCGAGCTGCATGAGTCCAGAACCCCCATGCTACTCAATGAAAAAGTGTAACATGAAAACGAATCGGAGGGCCGCAGGCCCGACGATTCGTTTCGACAATCCGCGAAGGCCGAAGGCCGAGCTCCGCGTAGGGCCGAAGGCCCGAAGCGTCCCTCCGAGGCGTGACAGCTCGCGAGGCCGAAGGCCGAGCTGCAGGAGTCCAGCTCACAAGCCCTATTACTGCGACAAAAGTAAAAATTAATACAAAAACAATAATAAAAAAATTGAAGAAAATAAAAAAAATATCTCCAATACCCCACCCCTCCAGACGAAAAAAAGAGAGGCCCGCGAGGCCCTTGGGCCTCGCGCACAGAGCAAAAAACTAGTTAATAATATATATAGCTGCATTACCACTCATTTCTGAATGACATGATTGTTCTCCCAGAAGGAGTTACGGTAGGGGTTAGTGTTATATACCGTCGTATAGAGGGCGCGCCGGTGACCTAGGGAAAAATCTGACATTTCAGGATTTGCTCCCTGGTCGAAAAATGTTCGACGGCCTGGCTCAACGGTGAAAGTTAGACGGGGGGTGCTCGACCAAATGTCATAGGGAACTGCTGACAGTTTTTAAAGCCGCAAAAATTTTTCCAAAAAAAAAAAAAAAATTTTGCACTCAAATTTCAAAATGGTCCTTCGAGCCGGATTTTTTTGTGGTAGAATCTCTGAGGGACCTAGATTAAAGAAAAAGTGTTTTTGTGATTCTCGGATCCAAGATGGCCGCCGTAGGGCCTGTCAAAGTTTGTATGGGAACTCTTAAACGGGGGGAGATAGGTGGGGGGTGCTCGACCAAATGTCATAGAGGACTCCAAGAGCTGTCAGGTGGGCAAAAAATTTTTGCAAAAAAAAATTTTTTTTTTTTTTCGAAAAAATTTTTTTTATCTGATCGAGCTGGAAATCGCTGTGCGTGACTTTTGGGCTCTCCAGATTCCGAAAAAATTTTTTTCAGATTTTTTGCACAAAAAAAATTTTGTATGGATTTTTCGAAATAATGGTCCGATCGCGCTGAAATTTGGCATGCGGGCATTATTTGGGCCCAGGAGTGATAATCTGAAAAAAAATTTGGAAAAAAATCCAAGATGGCGGCGACCCCGAACAAAAAGTCAAAATCCCAAGTAAGTTAAGCGAGCCCGAAGGGCGAGCTTCAGGCCGGGAGGCCGAAGGCCGACCCCGCGGAGGGCCGAAGGCCCGGAGCTTCACTCCCGGGGCCCCAGAGGGTCCCCAACCCCAGTAATTTTGGGCGAGGCCGAAGGCCTCGCTGCAGGAGGGCCGGAACATTACCAGAACCAATATAAATCTAAGTTAAGCGAGCCCGAAGGGCGAGCTTCAGGGTGGGAGGCCGAAGGCCGACCTTGCGGAGGGCCGAAGGCCCGGAGCTTCGACCCGAGTGCCCAAGCGCGTCACCTCCAAGTAATTTAAAGCGAGGCCGAAGGCCGAGCTCCGAGCAAATCGAGCTACCAAGCGTTCAACAACTCCAGTGTCTTAATAAGCCGAGCCTGAGGGCCGAAGGCCCGATGGCGAGGCGTCAAGCCCGCGAAGGCCGAAGGCCGAGCTCCGCGTAGGGCCGAAGGCCCGGAGCGTCACGATTGAGGTGCTCTCCGCGCGAGCCCGAGGGCCGAAGGCCCGACGGGCGAGCCCACGCGGTGAAACTGCCCTTCCTAACTGTCTTAATAAGCGAACCGGAGGGCCGCAGGCCCGACGGTTCGCTTCGAACCCCAGCGAAGGCCGCAGGCCGAGCTCCGCGTAGGGCCGAAGGCCCGGAGCGTCCCATAGAGGCGCGGTAGCCTGCGAGGCCGGAGGCCGAGCTGCGAGAAAACAAAGCTTTTCTACGTATAAAAAAATCTGAGTAACTATGTAAGCTGAGCCTGAGGGCCGAAGGCCCGAAGGCGAAGCTTCGTAGCAGCGAAGGCCGAAGGCCGAGCTCCGCGTAGGGCCGAAGGCCCGAAGCGTCCCTCAGAGGCGTGACAGCTCGCGAGGCCGAAGGCCGAGCTGCAGGAGTCCAAGGCATCCATGCTACTCAATGAAAAAGTGTAACATGAAAACGAATCGGAGGGCCGCAGGCCCGACGATTCGTTACGACAATCTGCGAAGGCCGAAGGCCGAGCTCCGCGTAGGGCCGAAGGCCCGAAGCGTCCCTCAGAGGCGTGACAGCTCGCGAGGCCGAAGGCCGAGCTGCAGGAGTCCAAGGCATCCATGCTACTCAATGAAAAAGTGTAACATGAAAACGAATCGGAGGGCCGCAGGCCCGACGATTCGTTCGACAACCTGCGAAGGCCGAAGGCCGAGCTCCGCGTAGGGCCGAAGGCCCGAAGCGTCCAACACAGGCTTGCCAGCTCGCGAGGCCGAAGGCCGAGCTGCTTGAGTCCAGATCCCCCATGCTACTCAATGAAAAAGCGTAACATGAAAACGAATCGGAGGGCCGCAGGCCCGACGATTCGTTTCGACAACCTGCGAAGGCCGAAGGCCGAGCTCCGCGTAGGGCCGAAGGCCCGAAGCGTCCCTCAGAGGCCTGACAGCTCGCGAGGCCGAAGGCCGAGCTGCAGGAGTCCAGCTCAAAAGCCCAAAAACTGCGATAAAAGTAGAAAATAATACAAAAACAATAATAAAAAAATAAAGAAAATAAAAAATAAATCTCGAGTCCTCCACTGTCACAGTCGACAAAAAGAGAGGCCCGCGAGGCCCTTGGGCCTCGCGCACAGAGCAAAAAACTTTTATTTATTTTTTTATATATATTTATTTTTTTATTATTGTTTTTGTATTATTTTTTACTGTTATCGCATTTTTTGGGCTTTTGAGCTGTACTCCTGCAGCTCGGCCTTCGGCCTCGCGAGCTGTCAGGCCTCTGAGGGACGCTTCGGGCCTTCGGCCCTACGCGGAGCTCGGCCTTCGGCCTTCGCAGATTGTCGAAACGAATCGTCGGGCCTGCGGCCCTCCGATTCGTTTTCATGTTACACTTATTCATTGAGTAGCATGGATGCGTTGGACTCCTGCAGCTCGGCCTTCGGCCTCGCGAGCTGTCAGGCCTCTGAGGGACGCTTCGGGCCTTCGGCCCTACGCGGAGCTCGGCCTTCGGCCTTCGCGGATTGTCGAAACGAATCGTCGGGCCTGCGGCCCTCCGATTCGTTTACATGTTACACTTTTTCATTGAGTAGCATGGATGCGTTGGACTCTGGCAGCTCGGCCTTCGGCCTCGCGAGCTGGCTCGCCTATGTTGGACGCTTCGGGCCTTCGGCCCTACGCGGAGCTCGGCCTTCGGCCTTCGCGGCTACGAATATAGTTACTGGAATGTTATTATACGTAGAAAAGCTTTGTATTCTCGCAGCTCGGCCTCCGGCCTCGCAGGCTACCGCGCCTCTATGGGACGCTCCGGGCCTTCGGCCCTACGCGGAGCTCGGCCTGCGGCCTTCGCTGGGGTTCGAAGCGAACCGTCGGGCCTGCGGCCCTCCGGTTCGCTTGTTAAGACAGTTAGAAAGGGTAGTTTCACCGCGTGGGCTCGCCCGTCGGGCCTTCGGCCCTCGGGCTCGCGCGCAGAGCACCTCGATATTGACGCTCCGGGCCTTCGGCCCTACGCGGAGCTCGGCCTTCGGCCTTCGCGGGCTTGACGCCTCGCCATCGGGCCTTCGGCCCTCAGGCTCGGCTTATTAAGATACTGGGGTTGTTGAACGCTTGGTAGCTCGATTTGCTCGGAGCTCGGCCTTCGGCCTCGCTTTAAATTACTTGGGGGTGACGCGCTTGGGCACTCGGGTCGAAGCTCCGGGCCTTCGGCCCTCCGCGAGGTCGGCCTTCGGCCTCCCGCCCTGAAGCTCGCCCTTCGGGCTCGCTTAACATAGATTTATATTGGTTCTGGTAATGTTCCGGCCCTCCTGCAGCGAGGCCTTCGGCCTCGCCCAAAATTACTGGAGTTCGGGACCCCCTTGGGCCCCGGGAGTGAAGCTCCGGGCCTTCGGCCCTCCGCGGGGTCGGCCTTCGGCCTCCCGGCTTGAAGCTCGCCCTTCGGGCTCGCTTAACTTACTTAGGATTTTGACTTTTTGTTCGGGGTGTCCGCCATCTTGGATTTTTTTCCAAATTTTTTTTCAGATTATTACTCCTGGGCCCAAATAATGCCCGCATGCCAAATTTCAGCGCGATCGGACCATTATTTCGAAAAATCCATACAAAATTTTTTTTGTGCAAAAAATCTGAAAAAATTTTTTTCGGAATCTGGAGAGCCCAAAAGTCACGCACAGCGATTTCCAGCTCGATCGGATGAAAAAAAATTTTTCGAAAAAAAAAAAAAATTTTTTTTGCAAACATTTTTTGCCCATCGAATGGCTCTCGGGGTCCTCTATGACATTTGGTCGAGCACCCCCCACCTATCTCCCCCCGTTTAAGAGTTCCCATACAAACTTTGACGGGCCCTACGGCGGCCATCTTGGATCCGAGAATCACGAAAACACTTTTTCTTTAATCTAGGACCCTTAGAGATTCTACCACAAAAAAATCCGGCTCGAAGGACCATTTTGAAAATTTGGTGCAAATTTTTTTTTTTTTTTTTCGGCAAAAATTTTTGCGGCTTCAAAAACTGTCAGCAGTTCCCTATGACATTTGGTCGAGCACCCCCCCACCTAGGTCTCACCGTTTAGCCAGGCCGTCGAACATTTTTTGACCAGGAAGCAAATCCTCAAATGTCAGATTTTTCCCGGGGTCACCAGAGCGCCTTCTATACAACGGTATGCAACACTTAACCCCACCATACCTCCTTCTGGGAGAACAATCGTATCAATCAGAAATGAGTCGGGATGCAGCTATATATATTATTAACGAGTGTACAGTTTTTTGCTCTGTGCGCGAGGCCCAAGGGCCTCGCGGGCCTCTCTTTTTGTCGACTGGATGAGTGGAGGACTCGAGATTTATTTTTTATTTTCTTTAATTTTTTTATTTTTATTTTTGTATTAATTTTTACTTTTGTCGCAGTAATCGGGCTTGTGAACTGGACTCCTGCAGCTCGGCCTTCGGCCTCGCGAGCTGTCACGCCTCGGAGGGACGCTTCGGGCCTTCGGCCCTACGCGGAGCTCGGCCTTCGGCCTTCGCGGATTGTCGAAACGAATCGTCGGGCCTGCGGCCCTCCGATTCGTTTTCATGTTACACTTTTTCATTGAGTAGCATGGGGGTTCTGGACTCAAGCAGCTCGGCCTTCGGCCTCGCGAGCTGGCGCGCCTGTGTTGGACGCTTCGGGCCTTCGGCCCTACGCGGAGCTCGGCCTTCGGCCTTCGCAGGTTGTCGAAACGAATCGTCGGGCCTGCGGCCCTCCGATTCGTTTTCAAGTTACACTTTTCCATTGAGTAGCATAGGAGTTCTGGACTCAAGCAGCTCGGCCTTCGGCCTCGCGAGCTAGCTCGCCTGTATTGGACGCTTCGGGCCTTCGGCCCTACGCGGAGCTCGGCCTTCGGCCTTCGCGGGTACGAAGCTTCGCCTTCGGGCCTTCGGCCCTCAGGCTCAGCTTAAATAGTTACACAGCTTTTATTATAAGTAGAAAAACTTTGTTTTCTCGCAGCTCGGCCTCCGGCCTCGCAGGCTACCGCGCCTCTATGGGACGCTCCGGGCCTTCGGCCCTACGCGGAGCTCGGCCTGCGGCCTTCGCTGGGGTACGAAGCGGACCGTCGGGCCTGCGGCCCTCCGGTTCGCTTATTAAGACAGTTAGGAAGGGCAGTTTCACCGCGTGGGCTCGCCCGTCGGGCCTTCGGCCCTCGGGCTCGCGCGGAGAGCACCTCGATCGTGACGCTCCGGGCCTTCGGCCCTACGCGGAGCTCGGCCTTCGGCCTTCGCGGGCTTGACGCCTCGCCATCGGGCCTTCGGCCCTCAGGCTCGGCTTATAAAGATACTGGGGTTGTTGAACGCTTGGTAGCTCGATTTGCTCGGAGCTCGGCCTTCGGCCTCGCTTTAAATTACTTGGGGGTGACGCGCTTGGGCCCTCGGGGTGAAGCTCCGGGCCTTTGGCCCTCCGCGAGGTCGGCCTTCGGCCTCCCACCCTGAAGCTCGCCCTTCGGGCTCGCTTAACATAGATTTATATTGTTTCTGGTAATGTTCCGGCCCTCCTGCAGCGAGGCCTTCGGCCTCGCCCAAAATTACTGGGGTTCGGGACCCCCTTGGGCCCCGGGAGTGAAGCTCCGGGCCTTCGGCCCTCCGCGGGGTCGGCCTTCGGCCTCCCGGCCTGAAGCTCGCCCTTCGGGCTCGCTTAACTTACTTGGGATTTTGACTTTTTGTTCGGGGTCGCCGCCATCTTGGATTTTTTTCAAAATTTTTTTTCAGATTATCACTCCTGGGCCCAAATAATGCCCGCATGCCAAATTTCAGCGCGATCGGACCATTATTTCGAAAAATCCATACAAATTTTTTTTTGTGCAAAAAATCTGAAAAAATTTTTTTCGGAATCTGGAGAGCCCAAAAGTAACGCACAGCGATTTCCAGCTCGATCGGATGAAAAAAAATTTTTCGAAAAAAAAAAAAAAATTTTTTTTGCAAAAATTTTTTGCCCACCTGACAGCTCTCGGGGTCCTCTATGACATTTGGTCGAGCACCCCCCACCTATCTCCCCCCGTTTAAGAGTTCCCATACAAACTTTGACGGGCCCTACGGCGGCCATCTTGGATCCGAGAATCACAAAAACACTTTTTCTTTAATCTAGGTCCCTCAGAGATTCTCCCACAAAAAAATCCGGCTCGAAGGACCATTTTGAAAATTTGGTGCAAAATTTTTTTTTTTTTTTTTGAAAAAATTTTTGCGGCTTTAAAAACTGTCAGCAGTTCCCTATGACATTTGGTCGAGCACCCCCCGTCTAACTTTCACCGTTGAGCCAGGCCGTCGAACATTTTTTGACCAGGGAGCATATCCTGAAATGTCAGATTTTTCCCTAGGTCACAAGAGCGCCCTCTATGCAACCGTATATAACACTAACCCCCACCAATACTCCTTCCGGGAGAACAATCATGTCATTCAGAAATGAGTGGTAATGCAGCTATATATATTATTAAAACTAGTTTTTTGCTCTGTGCGCGAGGCCCAAGGGCCTCGCGGGCCTCTCTTTTTGTCGACTGGATGAGTGGAGGACTCGAGATTTATTTTTTATTTTCTTTTATTTTTTTATTATTGTTTTTGTATTAATTTTTACTTTTGTCGCAGTTATTGGGCTTATGAACTGGACTCCTGCAGCTCGGCCTTCGGCCTCGCGAGCTGGCGCGCCTGTGTTGGACGCTTCGGGCCTTCGGCCCTACGCGGAGCTCGGCCTTCGGCCTTCGCAGATTGTCGAAACGAATCGTCGGGCCTACGGCCCTCCGATTCGTTTTCATGTTACACTTTTTCATTGAGTAACATGGATGCGTTGGACTCCTGCAGCTCGGCCTTCGGCCTCGCGAGCTATCGCACCTCTGAGGGACGCTTCGGGCCTTCGGCCCTACGCGGAGCTCGGCCTTCGGCCTTCGCAGATTGTCGGAACGAATCGTCGGGCCTACGGCCCTCCGATTCGTTTTCATGTAACACTTTTTCATTGAGTAGCATGGATGCGTTGGACTCCTGCAGCTCGGCCTTCGGCCTCGCGAGCTATCGCACCTCTGAGGGACGCTTCGGGCCTTCGGCCCTACGCGGAGCTCGGCCTTCGGCCTTCGCGGATTGTCGAAACGAATCGTCGGGCCTGCGGCCCTCCGATTCGTTTTTATGTTACACTTTTTCATTGCGTAGCATGGGAGCGCTGCACTCAAGGAGCTCGGCCTTCGGCCTCGCAGGCTGCCGCGCCTCTACGAGACGCTCCGTGCCTTCGGCCCTACGCGGAGCTCGGCCTGCGGCCTTCGCTGGGGTTCGAAGCGAACCGTCGGGCCTGCGGCCCTCCGGTTCGCTTATTAAGACAGTTAGGAAGGGCAGTTTCACCGCGTGGGCTCGCCCATCGGGCCTTCGGCCCTCGGTCTCGCGCGGAGAGCACCTCGATTGTGACGCTCCGGGCCTTCGGCCCTACGCGGAGCTCGGCCTTCGGCCTTCGCGGCTACGAAGCTTCGCCTTCGGGCCTTCGGCCCTCAGGCTCAGCTTATATAGTTACTCAGATATTATTATACGTAGAAAAGCTTTGTATTCTCGCAGCTCGGCCTCCGGCCTCGCAGGTTACCGCGCCTCTATGGGACGCTCCGGGCCTTCGGCCCTACGCGGAGCTCGGCCTGCGGCCTTCGCGTGGGTTCGAAGCGAACCGTCGGGCCTGCGGCCCTCCGGTTCGCTTATTAAGACAGTTAGGAAGGGCAGTTTCACCGCGTGGGCTCGCCCGTCGGGCCTTCGGCCCTCGGGCTCGCGTGGAGAGCACCTCGATCGCGACGCTCCGGGCCTTCGGCCCTACGCGGAGCTCGGCCTTCGGCCTTCGCGGGCTTGACGCCTCGCCATCGGGCCTTCGGCCCTCAGGCTCGGCTTATTAAGATACTTGGGTTGTTGAACGCTTGGTAGCTCGATTTGCTCGGAGCTCGGCCTTCGGCCTCGCTTTAAATTACTTGGAGGTAACGCGCTTGGGCCCTCGGGGTGAAGCTCCGGGCCTTCGGCCCTCCGCGAGGTCGGCCTTCGGCCTCCCGCCCTGAAGCTCGCCCTTCGGGCTCGCTTAACATAGATTTATATTGGTTCTGGTAATGTTCCGGCCCTCCTGCAGCGAGGCCTTCGGCCTCGCCCAAAATTACTGGAGTTCGGGACCCCCTTGGGCCCCGGGAGTGAAGCTCCGGGCCTTCGGCCCTCCGCGGGGTCGGCCTTCGGCCTCCCGGCCTGAAGCTCGCCCTTCGGGCTCGCTTAACTTACTTAGGATTTTGACTTTTTGTTCGGGGTGTCCGCCATCTTGGATTTTTTTCCAAATTTTTTTTCAGATTATCACTCCTGGGCCCAAATAATGCCCGCATGCCAAATTTCAGCGCGATCGGACCATTATTTCGAAAAATCCATACAAAATTTTTTTTGTTTAAAAAATCTGAAAAAAATTTTTTCGGAATCTGGAGAGCCCAAAAGTCACGCACAGCGATTTCCAGCTCGATCGCAAGAAAAAAATTTTTTCGAAAAAAAAAAAAAATTTTTTTTGCAAAAATTTTTTGCTCATCGAATGGCTCTCGGGGTCCTCTATGACATTTGGTCGAGCACCCCCCACCCATCTCCCCCCGTTTCAAAGTTCCCATACAAACTTTGACGGGCCCTACGGCGGCCATCTTGGATCCGAGAATCACAAAAACACTTTTTCTTTAATCTAGGTCCCTCAGAGATTCTGCCACAAAAAAATCCGGCTCGAAGGACCATTTTGAAAATTGAGTGCAAAAATTTTTTTTTTTTTTTTGAAAAATTTTTGCGGCTTTAAAAACTGTCAGCAGTTCCCTATGATATTTGGTCGAGCACCCCCCACCTAGGTCTCACCGTTTAGCCAGGCCGTCGAACATTTTTTGACCAGGAAGCAAATCCTCAAATGTCAGATTTTTCCCTAGGTCACAAGAGCGCCCTCTATGCAACCGTATATAACACTAACCCCCACCAAAACTCCTTCTGGGAGAACAATCTCTTTTTGTCGACTGGATGAGTGGAGGACTCGAGATTTATTTTTTATTTTCTTTTATTTTTTTATTATTGTTTTTGTATTATTTTTTACTGTTATCGCAGTTGTTGGGCTTTTGAGCTGGACTCCTGCAGCTCGGCCTTCGGCCTCGCGAGCTGTCAGGCCTCTGAGGGACGCTTCGGGCCTTCGGCCCTACGCGGAGCTCGGCCTTCGGCCTTCGCAGATTGTCGAAACGAATCGTCGGGCCTGCGGCCCTCCGATTCGTTTTCATGTTACACTTTTTCATTGAGTAGCATGGATGCCTTGGACTCCTGCAGCTCGGCCTTCGGCCTCGCGAGCTGTCACGCCTCTGAGGGACGCTTCGGGCCTTCGGCCCTACGCGGAGCTCGGCCTTCGGCCTTCGCAGATTGTCGTAACGAATCGTCGGGCCTGCGGCCCTCCGATTCGTTTTCATGTTACACTTTTTCATTGAGTAGCATGGATGCCTTGGACTCCTGCAGCTCGGCCTTCGGCCTCGCGAGCTGTCACGCCTCTGAGGGACGCTTCGGGCCTTCGGCCCTACGCGGAGCTCGGCCTTCGGCCTTCGCTGCTACGAAGCTTCGCCTTCGGGCCTTCGGCCCTCAGGCTCAGCTTACATAGTTACTCAGATTTTTTTATACGTAGAAAAGCTTTGTTTTCTCGCAGCTCGGCCTCCGGCCTCGCAGGCTACCGCGCCTCTATGGGACGCTCCGGGCCTTCGGCCCTACGCGGAGCTCGGCCTGCGGCCTTCGCTGGGGTTCGAAGCGAACCGTCGGGCCTGCGGCCCTCCGGTTCGCTTATTAAGACAGTTAGGAAGGGCAGTTTCACCGCGTGGGCTCGCCCGTCGGGCCTTCGGCCCTCGGGCTCGCGCGGAGAGCACCTCGATCGTGACGCTCCGGGCCTTCGGCCCTACGCGGAGCTCGGCCTTCGGCCTTCGCGGGCTTGACGCCTCGCCATCGGGCCTTCGGCCCTCAGGCTCGGCTTATTAAGATACTGGGGTTGTTGAACGCTTGGTAGCTCGATTTGCTCGGAGCTCGGCCTTCGGCCTCGCTTTAAATTACTTGGGGGTGCCGCGCTTGGGCCCTCAAGGTGAAGCTCCGGGCCTTCGGCCCTCCGCGAGGTCGGCCTTCGGCCTCCCACCCTGAAGCTCGCCCTTCGGGCTCGCTTAACATAGATTTACATTGGTTCTGGTAATGTTCCGGCCCTCCTGCAGCGAGGCCTTCGGCCTCGCCCAAAATTACTGGGGTTGGGGACCCCCTTGGGCCCCGGGAGTGAAGCTCCGGGCCTACGGCCCTCCGCGGGGTCGGCCTTCGGCCTCCCGGCCTGAAGCTCGCCCTTCGGGCTCGCTTAGCTTACTTAGGATTTTGACTTTTTGTTCGGGGTCGCCGCCATCTTGGATTTTTTTCCAAATTTTTTTTCAGATTATCACTCTTGGCCCCAAATGATGCCCGCATGCCAAATTTCAGCGCGATCGGACCATTATTTCGAAAAATCCATACAAAATTTTTTTTGTGCAAAAAATCTGAAAAAATTTTTTTCGGAATCTGGAGAGCCCAAAAGTCACGCACAGCGATTTCCAGCTCGATCGGATGAAAAAAATTTTTCGAAAAAAAAAAAAAAATTTTTTTTGCAAAAATTTTTTGCCCACCTGACAGCTCTCGGGGTCCTCTATGACATTTGGTCGAGCACCCCCCACCTATCTCCCCCCGTTTAAGAGTTCCCATACAAACTTTGAAGGGCCCTACGGCGGCCATCTTGGATCCGAGAATCTTAAAAACACTTTTTCTTTAATCTAGGTCCCTCAGAGATTCTCCCACAAAAAAATCCGGCTCGAAGGACCATTTTGAAAATTTGGTGCAAAATTTTTTTTTTTTTTCGGCAAAAATTTTTGCGGCTTCAAAAACTGTCAGCAGTTCCCTATAACATTTGGTCGAGCACCCCCCACCTAGGTCTCACCGTTTAGCCAGGCCGTCGAACATTTTTCGACCAGGGAGCAAATCCTGAAATGTCAGATTTTTCCCTAGGTCACCGGCGCGCCCTCTATACGACGGTATATAACACTAACCCCCACCGTAACTCCTTCTGGGAGAACAATCATGTCATTCAGAAATGAGTGGTAATGCAGCTATATATATTATTAACTAGTTTTTTGCTCTGTGCGCGAGGCCCAAGGGCCTCGCGGGCCTCTCTTTTTGTCGACTGGAGGAGTGGAGGACTCGAGATTTATTTTTTATTTTCTTTAATTTTTTTATTATTGTTTTTGTATTATTTTTTAATTATGTTGCAGTTTTGGGCTTTTGAGCTGGACTCCTGCAGCTCGGCCTTCGGCCTCGCGAGCTGTCAGGCCTCTGAGGGACGCTTCGGGCCTTCGGCCCTACGCGGAGCTCGGCCTTCGGCCTTCGCAGATTGTCGAAACGAATCGTCGGGCCTGCGGCCCTCCGATTCGTTTTCATGTTACACTTTTTCATTGAGTAGCATGGATGCGTTGGACTCCTGCAGCTCGGCCTTCGGCCTCGCGAGCTGGCGCGCCTATGTTGGACGCTTCGGGCCTTCGGCCCTACGCGGAGCTCGGCCTTCGGCCTTCGCAGATTGTCGAAACGAATCGTCGGGCCTGCGGCCCTCCGATCCGTTTTCATGTTACACTTTTTCATTGCATAGCATGGGGGCCCTGGACTCTGGCAGCTCGGCCTTCGGCCTCGCGAGCTGGCGCGCCTATGTTGGACGCTTCGGGCCTTCGGCCCTACGCGGAGCTCGGCCTTCGGCCTTCGCTATTTATCGAATCGAATCGTCGGGCCTGCGGCCCTCCGATTCGTTTTCATGTTACACTTTTTCATTGAGTAGCATGGGAGCACTGGACTCTGGCAGCTCGGCCTTCGGCCTCGCCAGCTGGTGCGCCTGTGTGCGGCCTGCGGCCTTCGCTGGGGTTCGAAGCGAACCGTCGGGCCTGCGGCCCTCCGGTTCGCTTATTAACACAGTTAGGAAGGGCAGTTTCACCGCGTGGGCTCGCCCGTCGGGCCTTCGGCCCTCGGGCTCGCGCGGAGAGCACCTCAATCGTGACGCTCCGGGCCTTCGGCCCTACGCGGAGCTCGGCCTTCGGCCTTCGCGGGCTTGACGCCTCGCCATCGGGCCTTCGGCCCTCAGGCTCGGCTTATTAAGAAACTGGGGTTGTTGAACGCTTGGTAGCTCGATTTGCTCGGAGCTCGGCCTTCGGCCTCGCTTTAAATTACTTGGAGGTGACGCGCTTGGGCCCTCGGGGTGAAGCTCCGGGCCTTCGGCCCTCCGCGAGGTCGGCCTTCGGCCTCCCGCCCTGAAGCTCGCCCTTCGGGCTCGCTTAACATAGATTTATATTGGTTCTGGTAATGTTCCGGCCCTCATGCAGCGAGGCCTTCGGCCTCGCCCAAAATTACTGGGGTTCGGGACCCCCATGGGCCCCGGGAGAGAAGCTCCGGGCCTTCGGCCCTCCGCGGGGTCGGCCTTCGGCCTCCCGGCCTGGAGCTCGCCCTTCGGGCTCGCTTAACTTACTCGGGATTTTGACTTTTTGTTCGGGGTCGCCGCCATCTTGGATTTTTTTCAAAATTTTTTTTCAGATTATCACTCCTGGGCCCAAATAATGCCCGCATGCCAAATTTCAGCGCGATCGGACCATTATTTCGAAAAATCCATACAAAATTTTTTTTGTGCAAAAAATCTGAAAAAATTTTTTTCGGAATCTGAAGAGCCCAAAAGTCACGCACAGCGATTTCCAGCTCGATCGGATGAAAAAAAATTTTTCGAAAAAAAAAAAAAATTTTTTTTGCAAAAATTTTTTGCCCACCTGACAGCTCTCGGGGTCCTCTATGACATTTGGTCGAGCACCCCCCACCTATCTCCCCCCGTTTAAGAGTTCCCATACAAACTTTGACGGGCCCTACGGCGGCCATCTTGGATCCGAGAATCACAAAAACACTTTTTCTTTAATCTAGGTCCCTCAGAGATTCTACCACAAAAAAATCCGGCTCGAAGGACCATTTTGAAATTTGGGTGCAAAAATTTTTTTTTTTTTTTGCAAAAATTTTTGCGGCTTTAAAAACTATCAGCAGTTCCCTATGACATTTAGTCGAGCACTTCCCACCTAGGTCTCACCGTTTGGCCGGGCCGTCGAACATTTTTTGACCAGGAAGCAAATCCTCAAATGTCAGATTTTTCCTGAGGTCACCAGAGCGCCCTCTATATGTTGGTATATGAAATTACATCCCACCATACCTCCTTCCCGGAGATTAACTATACACATGAAATCAGTCGGGATGCAGCTATATATAATATTAACTAGTTTTTTGCTCTGTGCGCGAGGCCCAAGGGCCTCGCGGGCCTCTCTTTTTGTCGACTGGACGAGTGGAGGACTCGAGATTTATTGTTTATTTTCTTTAATTTTTTTATTATTGTTTTTGTATTATTTTTTAATTATGTTGCAGTTTTGGGCTTTTGAGCTGGACTCCTGCAGCTCGGCCTTCGGCCTCGCGAGCTGTCAGGCCTCTGAGGGACGCTTCGGGCCTTCGGCCCTACGCGGAGCTCGGCCTTCGGCCTTCGCAGATTGTCGAAACGAATCGTCGGGCCTGCGGCCCTCCGATTCGTTTTCATGTTACACTTTTTCATTGAGTAGCATGGATGCGTTGGACTCCTGCAGCTCGGCCTTCGGCCTCGCGAGCTGGCGCGCCTGTGTTGGACGCTTCGGGCCTTCGGCCCTACGCGGAGCTCGGCCTTCGGCCTTCGCAGGTTGTCGAAACGAATCGTCGGGCCTGCGGCCCTCCGATTCGTTTTCAAGTTACACTTTTTCATTGAGTAGCATGGGGGTTCTGGACTCAAGCAGCTCGGCCTTCGGCCTCGCGAGCTGGCAAGCCTGTGTTGGACGCTTCGGGCCTTCGGCCCTACGCGGAGCTCGGCCTTCGGCCTTCGCAGGTTGTCGAAACGAATCGTCGGGCCTGCGGCCCTCCGATTCGTTTTCAAGTTACACTTTTTCATTGAGTAGCATGGGGGTTCTGGACTCAAGCAGCTCGGCCTTCGGCCTCGCGAGCTGGCGCGCCTGTGTTGGACGCTTCGGGCCTTCGGCCCTACGCGGAGCTCGGCCTTCGGCCTTCGCAGCTACGAAGCTTCGCCTTCGGGCCTTCGGCCCTCAGGCTCAGCTTATATAGTTACACAGGTTTTATTATACGTAGAAAAGCTTTGTTTTCTCGCAGCTCGGCCTCCGGCCTCGCAGGCTACCGCGCCTCTATGGGACGCTCCGGGCCTTCGGCCCTACGCGGAGCTCGGCCTGCGGCCTTCGCTGGGGTTCGAAGCGAACCGTCGGGCCTGCGGCCCTCCGGTTCGCTTGTTAAGACAGTTAGGAAGGGTAGTTTCACCGCGTGGGCTCGCCCGTCGGGCCTTCGGCCCTCGGGCTCGCGCGGAGAGCACCTCGATCGTGACGCTCCGGGCCTTCGGCCCTACGCGGAGCTCGGCCTGCGGCCTTCGCGGGCTTGACGCCTCGCCATCGGGCCTTCGGCCCTCAGGCTCGGCTTATTAAGATACTGGGGTTGTTGAACGCTTGGTAGCTCGATTTGCTCGGAGCTCGGCCTTCGGCCTCGCTTTAAATTACTTGGGGGTGACGCGCTTAGGCCCTCGGGGTGAAGCTCCGGGCCTTCGGCCCTCCGCGAGGTCGGCCTTCGGCCTCCCACCCTGAAGCTCGCCCTTCGGGCTCGCTTAACATAGATTTATATTGGTTCTGGTAATGTTCCGGCCCTCCTGCAGCGAGGCCTTCGGCCTCGCCCAAAATTACTGGGGTCGGGGACCCCCTTGGGCCCCGGGAGTGAAGCTCCGGGCCTTCGGCCCTCCGCGGGGTCGGCCTTCGGCCTCCCGGCCTGAAGCTCGCCCTTCGGGCTCGCTTAACTTACTTGGGATTTTGACTTTTTGTTCGGGGTCGCCGCCATCTTGGATTTTTTTCCAAATTTTTTTTCAGATTATCACTCCTGGGCCCAAATAATGCCCGCATGCCAAATTTCAGCGCGATCGGACCATTATTTCGAAAAATCCATACAAAATTTTTTTTGTGCAAAAAATCTGAAAAAAATTTTTTCGGAATCTGGAGAGCCCAAAAGTCACGCACAGCGATTTCCAGCTCGATCGGATGAAAAAAAATTTTTCGAAAAAAAAAAAAAATTTTTTTTGCAAAAATTTTTTGCCCACCTGACAGCTCTCGGGGTCCTCTATGACATTTGGTCGAGAACCCGCCACCTATCTGCCCCCGTTTAAGAGTTCCCATACAAACTTTGACGGGCCCTACGGCGGCCATCTTGGATCCGAGAATCACAAAAACACTTTTTCTTTAATCTAGGTCCCTCAGAGATTCTACCACAAAAAAATCCGGCTCGAAGGACCATTTTGAAATTTGAGTGCAAAATTTTTTTTTTTTTTTTGGAAAAATTTTTGCGGCTTTAAAAACTGTCAGCAGTTCCCTAGGACATTTGGTCGAGCACCCCCCACCTAGGTCTCACCGTTTAGCCGGGCCGTCGAACATTTTTCGACCAGGGAGCAAATCCTGAAATGTCAGATTTTTCCCTAGGTCACCGGCGCGCCCTCTATACGACGATATATAACACTAACCCCTACCGTAACTCCTTCTGGGAGAACAATCATGTCATTCAGAAATCAGTGGTAATGCAGCTATAATAATATTAACTAGTTTTTTGCTCTGTGCGCGAGGCCCAAGGGCCTCGCGGGCCTCTCTTTTTGTCGACTGGAGGAGTGGGGTATTGGAGATTTTTTTTTTATTTTCTTTAATTTTTTTATTATTGTTTTTGTATTAATTTTTACTTTTGTCGCAGTAATAGGGCTTGTGAGCTGGACTCCTGCAGCTCGGCCTTCGGCCTCGCGAGCTGTCAGGCCTCTGAGGGACGCTTCGGGCCTTCGGCCCTACGCGGAGCTCGGCCTTCGGCCTTCGCGGACTGTCGAAACGAATCGTCGGGCCTGCGGCCCTCCGATTCGTTTTCATGTTACACTTTTTCATTGAGTAGTATGGGAGTTCTGGACTCAAGCAGCTCGGCCTTCGGCCTCGCGAGCTGGCGCGCCTATTTTGGACGCTTCGGGCCTTCGGCCCTACGCGGAGCTCGGCCTTCGGCCTTCGCAGGTTGTCGAAACGAATCGTCGGGCCTACGGCCCTCCGATTCGTTTTCATGTTACAATATTTCATTGAGTAGCATGGATGCGTTGGACTCTGGCAGCTCGGCCTTCGGCCTCGCGAGCTAGCGCGCCTGTGTTGGACGCTTCGGGCCTTCGGCCCTACGCGGAGCTCGGCCTTCGGCCTTCGCAGGTACCAAGCCTCGCCTTCGGGCCTTCGGCCCTCAGGCTCAGCTTATATAGTTACTCAGATTTTATTATACGTAGAAAAGCTTTATTTTCTCGCAGCTCGGCCTCCGGCCTCGCAGGCTACCGCGCCTCTATGGGACGCTCCGGGCCTTCGGCCCTACGCGGAGCTCGGCCTGCGGCCTTCGCTGGGGTTCGAAGCGAACCGTCGGGCCTGCGGCCCTCCGGTTCGCTTATTAAGACAGTTAGGAAGGGCAGTTTCACCGCGTGGGCTCGCCCGTCGGGCCTTCGGCCCTCGGGCTCGCGCGGAGAGCACCTCGATCGTGACGCTCCGGGCCTTCGGCCCTACGCGGAGCTCGGCCTTCGGCCTTCGCGGGCTTGACGCCTCGCCATCGGGCCTTCGGCCCTCAGGCTCGGCTTATTAAGATACTGGGGTTGTTGAACGCTTGGTAGCTCGATTTGCTCGGAGCTCGGCCTTCGGCCTCGCTTTAAATTACTTGAGGGTGACGCGCTTGGGCACTCGGGTCGAAGCTCCGGGCCTTCGGCCCTCCGCAAGGTCGGCCTTCGGCCTCCCACCCTGGAGCTCGCCCTTCGGGCTCGCTTAACATAGATTAATATTGGTTCTGGTAATGTTCCGGCCCTCCTGCAGCGAGGCCTTCGGCCTCGCCCAAAATTACTGGGGTTGGGGACCCTTTTGGGCCCCGGGAGTGAAGCTCCGGGCCTTCGGCCCTCCGCGGGGTCGGCCTTCGGCCTCCCGGCCTGAAGCTCGCCCTTCGGGCTCGCTTAACTTACTTGGGATTTCGACTTTTTGTTCGGGGTCGCCGCCATCTTGGATTTTTTTCAAAATTTTTTTTCAGATTATTATTCCTGGGCCCAAATAATGCCCGCATGCCAAATTTCAGCGCGATCGGACCATTATTTCAAAAAATCCATACAAAATTTTTTTTGTGCAAAAAATCTGAAAAAAATTTTTTCGGAATCTGGAGAGCTCAAAAGTCACGCACAGCGATTTCCAGCTCGATCGGATAAAAAAAATTTTTTCGAAAAAAAAAAAAAATTTTTTTTGCAAAAATTTTTTGCCCACCTGACAGCTCTCGGAGTCCTCTATGACATTTGGTCGAGCACCCCCCACCTATCTCCCCCCGTTTAAGAGTTCCCATACAAACTTTGTCGGGCCCTACGGCGGCCATCTTGGATCCGAGAATCACAAAAACACTTTTTCTTTAATCTAGGACCCTCAGAGATTCTACCACAAAAAAATCCGGCTCGAAGGACCATTTTGAAAATTTGGTGCAAAATTTTTTTTTTTTTTTGGAAAAATTTTTGCGGCTTTAAAAACTGTCAGCAGTTCCCTATGACATTTGGTCGAGCACCCCCCGTCTAACTTTCACCGTTGAGCCAGGCCGTCGAATATTTTTTGACCAGGGAGCAAATCCTGAAATGTCAGATTTTTCCCTAGGTCACAAGAGCGCCCTCTATGCAACCGTATATAACACTAACCCCCACCAATACTCCTTCTGGGAGAACAATCATGTCATTCAGAAATGAGTGGTAATGCAGCTATATATATTATTAACTAGTTTTTTGCTCTGTGCGCGAGGCCCAAGGGCCTCGCGGGCCTCTCTTTTTGTCGACTGGAGGAAAGGAGGCCTGGAGATTTATTTTTTATTTTCTTTTATTTATTTATTATTGTTTTTGTATTATTTTTTAATTATGTTGCAGTTTTTGGGCTTAAGAGCTGGACTCCTGCAGCTCGGCCTTCGGCCTCGCGAGCTGTCAGGCCTCTGAGGGACGCTTCGGGCCTTCGGCCCTACGCGGAGCTCGGCCTTCGGCCTTCGCAGATTGTCGAAACGAATCGTCGGGCCTGCGGCCCTCCGATTCGTTTTCATGTTACACTTTTTCATTGAGTAGCATGGATGCGTTGGACTCCTGCAGCTCGGCCTTCGGCCTCGCGAGCTGGCCCGCCTGTGTTGGACGCTTCGGGCCTTCGGCCCTACGCGGAGCTCGGCCTTCGGCCTTCGCAAATTGTCGAAACGAATCGTCGGGCCTGCGGCCCTCCGATTCGTTTTTATGTTACACTTTTTCTTTGAGTAGCATGGGGGTTCTGGACTCAAGCAGCTCGGCCTTCGGCCTCGCGAGCTGGCGCGCCTGTGTTGGACGCTTCGGGCCTTCGGCCCTACGCGGAGCTCGGCCTTCGGCCTTCGCAGGTTGTCGAAACGAATCGTCGGGCCTGCGGCCCTCCGATTCGTTTTCATGTTACACTTTTTCATTGAGTAGCATGGGAGCACTGGACTCTGGCAGCTCGGCCTTCGGCCTCGCGAGCTGGTGCGCCTGTGTTGGACGCTTCGGGCCTTCGGCCCTACGCGGAGCTCGGCCTGCGGCCTTCGCTGGGGTTCGAAGCGAACCGTCGGGCCTGCGGCCCTCCGGTTCGCTTATTAACACAGTTAGGAAGGGCAGTTTCACCGCGTGGGCTCGCCCGTCGGGCCTTCGGCCCTCGGGCTCGCGCGGAGAGCACCTCAATCGTGACGCTCCGGGCCTTCGGCCCTACGCGGAGCTCGGCCTTCGGCCTTCGCGGGCTTGACGCCTCGCCATCGGGCCTTCGGCCCTCAGGCTCGGCTTATTAAGAAACTGGGGTTGTTGAACGCTTGGTAGCTCGATTTGCTCGGAGCTCGGCCTTCGGCCTCGCTTTAAATTACTTGGAGGTGACGCGCTTGGGCCCTCGGGGTGAAGCTCCGGGCCTTCGGCCCTCCGCGAGGTCGGCCTTCGGCCTCCCACCCTGAAGCTCGCCCTTCGGGCTCGCTTAACATAGATTTATATTGTTTCTGGTAATGTTCAGGCCCTCCTGCAGCGAGGCCTTCGGCCTCGCGTAAAGTTACTGGGGTTGGGGACCCCCTTGGGCCCCGGGAGTGAAGCTCCGGGCCTTCGGCCCTCCGCGGGGTCGGCCTTCGGCCTCCCGGCCTGAAGCTCGCCCTTCGGGCTCGCTTAACTTACTTGGGATTTTGACTTTTTGTTCGGGGTCGCCGCCATCTTGGATTTTTTTCCAAATTTTTTTTCAGATTATGACTCCTGGGCCCAAATGATGCCCGCATGCCAAATTTCAGCGCGATCGGACCATTATTTCGAAAAATCCATACAAAATTTTTTTTGCGTAAAAAATCTGAAAAAAATTTTTTCGGAATCTGGAGAGCCCAAACGTCACGCACAGCGATTTCCAGCTCGATCGGATAAAAAAAAATTTTTCGAAAAAAAAAAAAAAAAAAATTTTTTTGCAAAAATTTTTTGCCCACCTGACAGCTCTCAGGGTCCTCTATGACATTTGGTCGAGCACCCCCCACCTATCTCCCCCCGTTTAAGAGTTCCCATACAAACTTTGACGGGCCCTACGGCGGCCATCTTGGATCCGAGAATCACAAAAACACTTTTTCTTTAATCTAGGTCCCTCAGAGATTCTACCACAAAAAAATCCGGCTCGAAGGACCATTTTGAAATTTGAGTGCAAATTTTTTTTTTTTTTTTCGCAAAAATTTTTACGGCGCTAAAAACTGTCAGCAGTTCCCTATGACATTTGGTCGAGCACCCCCCACCTAAGTCTCACCGTTTAGCCAGGCCATCAAACATTTTTTGACCAGGAAGCAAATCCTCAAATGTCAGATTTTTCTGGTATACACCTCCGTGCCCTCTATACGATGACATCAAAATCTTTACTCCATCAGACCTCCTTCTGGGAGAACAACCCCATATACATGAAATCAGTGGTAATGCAGCTATAATAATATTAACTAGTTTTTTGCTCTGTGCGCGAGGCCCAAGGGCCTCGCGGGCCTCTCTTTTTGTCGACTGGATGAGTGGAGGACTCGAGATTTATTTTTTATTTTCTTTAATTTTTTTATTTTTATTTTTGTATTAATTTTTACTTTTGTCGCAGTAATAGGGCTTGTGAACTGGACTCCTGCAGCTCGGCCTTCGGCCTCGCGAGCTTTCACGCCTCGGAGGGACGCTTCGGGCCTTCGGCCCTACGCGGAGCTCGGCCTTCGGCCTTCGCGGATTGTCGAAACGAATCGTCGGGCCTGCGGCCCTCCGATTCGTTTTCATGTTACACTTTTTCATTGAGTAGCATGGGAGTTCTGGACTCATGCAGCTCGGCCTTCGGCCTCGCGAGCTGGCGCGCCTGTGTTGGACGCTTCGGGCCTTCGGCCCTACGCGGAGCTCGGCCTTTGGCCTTCGCAGGTTGTCGAAACGAATCGTCGGGCCTGCGGCCCTCCGATTCGTTTTCAAGTTATACTTTTTCATTGAGTAGCATAGGAGTTCTGGACTCAAGCAGCTCGGCCTTCGGCCTCGCGTGCTAGCTCGCCTATGTTGGACGCTTCGGGCCTTCGGCCCTACGCGGAGCTCGGCCTTCGGCCTTCGCGGGTACGAAGCTTCGCCTTCGGGCCTTCGGCCCTCAGGCTCAGCTTAAATAGTTACACAGATTTTATTATAAGTAGAAAAGCTTTGTTTTCTCGCAGCTCGGCCTCCGGCCTCGCAGGCTACCGCGCCTCTATGGGACGCTCCGGGCCTTCGGCCCTACGCGGAGCTCGGCCTGCGGCCTTCGCTGGGGTTTGAAGCGAACCGTCGGGCCTGCGGCCCTCCGGTTCGCTTATTAAGACAGTTAGGAAGGGCAGTTTCACCGCGTGGGCTCGCCCGTCGGGCCTTCGGCCCTCGGGCTCGCGCGGAGAGCACCTCAATCGTGACGCTCCGGGCCTTCGGCCCTACGCGGAGCTCGGCCTTCGGCCTTCGCGGGCTTGACGCCTCGCCATCGGGCCTTCGGCCCTCAGGCTCGGCTTATTAAGACACTGGAGTTGTTGAACGCTTGGTAGCTCGATTTGCTCGGAGCTCGGCCTTCGGCCTCGCTTTAAATTACTTGGAGGTGACGCGCTTGGGCACTCGGGTCGAAGCTCCGGGCCTTCGGCCCTCCGCAAGGTCGGCCTTCGGCCTCCCACCCTGAAGCTCGCCCTTCGGGCTCGCTTAACTTAGATTTATATTGGTTCTGGTAATGTTCCGGCCCTCCTGCAGCGAGGCCTTCGGCCTCGCCCAAAATTACTGGGGTTGGGGACCCTCTGGGGCCCCGGGAGTGAAGCTCCGGGCCTTCGGCCCTCCGCGGGGTCGGCCTTCGGCCTCCCGGCCTGAAGCTCGCCCTTCGGGCTCGCTTAACTTACTTGGGATTTTGACTTTTTGTTCGGGGTCGCCGCCATCTTGGATTTTTTTCCAAATTTTTTTTCAGATTATCACTCCTGGGCCCAAATAATGCCCGCATGCCAAATTTCAGCGCGATCGGACCATTATTTCGAAAAATCCATACAAAATTTTTTTTGTGCAAAAAATCTGAAAAAAATTTTTTCGGAATCTGGAGAGCCCAAAAGTCACGCACAGCGATTTCCAGCTCGATCAGATAAAAAAAATTTTTTCGAAAAAAAAAAAAAATTTTTTTTTGCAAAAATTTTTTGCCCACCTGACAGCTCTTGGAGTCCTCTATGACATTTGGTCGAGCACCCCCCACCTATCTCCCCCCGTTTAAGAGTTCCCATACAAACTTTGACAGGCCCTACGGCGGCCATCTTGGATCCGAGAATCACAAAAACACTTTTTCTTTAATCTAGGTCCCTCAGAGATTCTACCACAAAAAAATCCGGCTCGAAGGACCATTTTGAAATTTGAGTGCAAAATTTTTTTTTTTTTTTTGGAAAAATTTTTGCGGCTTTAAAAACTGTCAGCAGTTCCCTATGACATTTGGTCGAGCACCCCCCGTCTAACTTTCACCGTTGAGCCAGGCCGTCGAACATTTTTCGACCAGGGAGCAAATCCTGAAATGTCAGATTTTTCCCTAGGTCACCGGCGCGCCCTCTATACGACGGTATATAACACTAACCCCTACCGTAACTCCTTCTGGGAGAACAATCATGTCATTCAGAAATGAGTGGTAATGCAGCTATATATATTATTAACTAGTTTTTTGCTCTGTGCGCGAGGCCCAAGGGCCTCGCGGGCCTCTCTTTTTGTCGACTGGAGGAAAGGAGGCCTGGAGATTTATTTTTTATTTTCTTTTATTTATTTATTATTGTTTTTGTATTATTTTTTAATTATGTTGCAGTTTTTGGGCTTAAGAGCTGGACTCCTGCAGCTCGGCCTTCGGCCTCGCGAGCTGTCAGGCCTCTGAGGGACGCTTCGGGCCTTCGGCCCTACGCGGAGCTCGGCCTTCGGCCTTCGCAGATTGTCGAAACGAATCGTCGGGCCTGCGGCCCTCCGATTCGTTTTCATGTTACACTTTTTCATTGAGTAGCATGGATGCGTTGGACTCCTGCAGCTCGGCCTTCGGCCTCGCGAGCTGGCCCGCCTGTGTTGGACGCTTCGGGCCTTCGGCCCTACGCGGAGCTCGGCCTTCGGCCTTCGCAAATTGTCGAAACGAATCGTCGGGCCTGCGGCCCTCCGATTCGTTTTTATGTTACACTTTTTCTTTGAGTAGCATGGGGGTTCTGGACTCAAGCAGCTCGGCCTTCGGCCTCGCGAGCTGGCGCGCCTGTGTTGGACGCTTCGGGCCTTCGGCCCTACGCGGAGCTCGGCCTTCGGCCTTCGCAGGTTGTCGAAACGAATCGTCGGGCCTGCGGCCCTCCGATTCGTTTTCATGTTACACTTTTTCATTGAGTAGCATGGGAGCACTGGACTCTGGCAGCTCGGCCTTCGGCCTCGCGAGCTGGTGCGCCTGTGTTGGACGCTTCGGGCCTTCGGCCCTACGCGGAGCTCGGCCTGCGGCCTTCGCTGGGGTTCGAAGCGAACCGTCGGGCCTGCGGCCCTCCGGTTCGCTTATTAACACAGTTAGGAAGGGCAGTTTCACCGCGTGGGCTCGCCCGTCGGGCCTTCGGCCCTCGGGCTCGCGCGGAGAGCACCTCAATCGTGACGCTCCGGGCCTTCGGCCCTACGCGGAGCTCGGCCTTCGGCCTTCGCGGGCTTGACGCCTCGCCATCGGGCCTTCGGCCCTCAGGCTCGGCTTATTAAGAAACTGGGGTTGTTGAACGCTTGGTAGCTCGATTTGCTCGGAGCTCGGCCTTCGGCCTCGCTTTAAATTACTTGGAGGTGACGCGCTTGGGCCCTCGGGGTGAAGCTCCGGGCCTTCGGCCCTCCGCGAGGTCGGCCTTCGGCCTCCCACCCTGAAGCTCGCCCTTCGGGCTCGCTTAACATAGATTTATATTGTTTCTGGTAATGTTCAGGCCCTCCTGCAGCGAGGCCTTCGGCCTCGCGTAAAGTTACTGGGGTTGGGGACCCCCTTGGGCCCCGGGAGTGAAGCTCCGGGCCTTCGGCCCTCCGCGGGGTCGGCCTTCGGCCTCCCGGCCTGAAGCTCGCCCTTCGGGCTCGCTTAACTTACTTGGGATTTTGACTTTTTGTTCGGGGTCGCCGCCATCTTGGATTTTTTTCCAAATTTTTTTTCAGATTATGACTCCTGGGCCCAAATGATGCCCGCATGCCAAATTTCAGCGCGATCGGACCATTATTTCGAAAAATCCATACAAAATTTTTTTTGCGTAAAAAATCTGAAAAAAATTTTTTCGGAATCTGGAGAGCCCAAACGTCACGCACAGCGATTTCCCGCTCGATCGGAAAAAAAAAAATTTTTCGAAAAAAAAAAAAAAAATTTTTTTTGCAAAAATTTTTTGCCCACCTGACAGCTCTCAGGGTCCTCTATGACATTTGGTCGAGCACCCCCCACCTATCTCCCCCCGTTTAAGAGTTCCCATACAAACTTTGACGGGCCCTACGGCGGCCATCTTGGATCCGAGAATCACAAAAACACTTTTTCTTTAATCTAGGTCCCTCAGAGATTCTACCACAAAAAAATCCGGCTCGAAGGACCATTTTGAAATTTGAGTGCAAATTTTTTTTTTTTTTTTCGCAAAAATTTTTACGGCGCTAAAAACTGTCAGCAGTTCCCTATGACATTTGGTCGAGCACCCCCCACCTAAGTCTCACCGTTTAGCCAGGCCATCAAACATTTTTTGACCAGGAAGCAAATCCTCAAATGTCAGATTTTTCTGGTATACACCTCCGTGCCCTCTATACGATGACATCAAAATCTTTACTCCATCAGACCTCCTTCTGGGAGAACAACCCCATATACATGAAATCAGTGGTAATGCAGCTATAATAATATTAACTAGTTTTTTGCTCTGTGCGCGAGGCCCAAGGGCCTCGCGGGCCTCTCTTTTTGTCGACTGAGGTCGAGGCCGTGGAGATGTGTTTTTTATTTTCTTTTATTTTTTTATTATTGTTTTTGTATTATTTTTTACTGTTATCGCATTTTTTGGGCTTTTGAGCTGTACTCCTGCAGCTCGGCCTTCGGCCTCGCGAGCTGTCAGGCCTCTGAGGGACGCTTCGGGCCTTCGGCCCTACGCGGAGCTCGGCCTTCGGCCTTCGCAGATTGTCGAAACGAATCGTCGGGCCTGCGGCCCTCCGATTCGTTTTCATGTTACACTTATTCATTGAGTAGCATGGATGCGTTGGACTCCTGCAGCTCGGCCTTCGGCCTCGCGAGCTGTCAGGCCTCTGAGGGACGCTTCGGGCCTTCGGCCCTACGCGGAGCTCGGCCTTCGGCCTTCGCGGATTGTCGAAACGAATCGTCGGGCCTGCGGCCCTCCGATTCGTTTACATGTTACACTTTTTCATTGAGTAGCATGGATGCGTTGGACTCTGGCAGCTCGGCCTTCGGCCTCGCGAGCTGGCTCGCCTATGTTGGACGCTTCGGGCCTTCGGCCCTACGCGGAGCTCGGCCTTCGGCCTTCGCGGCTACGAATATAGTTACTGGAATGTTATTATACGTAGAAAAGCTTTGTATTCTCGCAGCTCGGCCTCCGGCCTCGCAGGCTACCGCGCCTCTATGGGACGCTCCGGGCCTTCGGCCCTACGCGGAGCTCGGCCTGCGGCCTTCGCTGGGGTTCGAAGCGAACCGTCGGGCCTGCGGCCCTCCGGTTCGCTTGTTAAGACAGTTAGAAAGGGTAGTTTCACCGCGTGGGCTCGCCCGTCGGGCCTTCGGCCCTCGGGCTCGCGCGCAGAGCACCTCGATATTGACGCTCCGGGCCTTCGGCCCTACGCGGAGCTCGGCCTTCGGCCTTCGCGGGCTTGACGCCTCGCCATCGGGCCTTCGGCCCTCAGGCTCGGCTTATTAAGATACTGGGGTTGTTGAACGCTTGGTAGCTCGATTTGCTCGGAGCTCGGCCTTCGGCCTCGCTTTAAATTACTTGGGGGTGACGCGCTTGGGCACTCGGGTCGAAGCTCCGGGCCTTCGGCCCTCCGCGAGGTCGGCCTTCGGCCTCCCGCCCTGAAGCTCGCCCTTCGGGCTCGCTTAACATAGATTTATATTGGTTCTGGTAATGTTCCGGCCCTCCTGCAGCGAGGCCTTCGGCCTCGCCCAAAATTACTGGAGTTCGGGACCCCCTTGGGCCCCGGGAGTGAAGCTCCGGGCCTTCGGCCCTCCGCGGGGTCGGCCTTCGGCCTCCCGGCTTGAAGCTCGCCCTTCGGGCTCGCTTAACTTACTTAGGATTTTGACTTTTTGTTCGGGGTGTCCGCCATCTTGGATTTTTTTCCAAATTTTTTTTCAGATTATTACTCCTGGGCCCAAATAATGCCCGCATGCCAAATTTCAGCGCGATCGGACCATTATTTCGAAAAATCCATACAAAATTTTTTTTGTGCAAAAAATCTGAAAAAATTTTTTTCGGAATCTGGAGAGCCCAAAAGTCACGCACAGCGATTTCCAGCTCGATCGGATGAAAAAAAATTTTTCGAAAAAAAAAAAAAATTTTTTTTGCAAACATTTTTTGCCCATCGAATGGCTCTCGGGGTCCTCTATGACATTTGGTCGAGCACCCCCCACCTATCTCCCCCCGTTTAAGAGTTCCCATACAAACTTTGACGGGCCCTACGGCGGCCATCTTGGATCCGAGAATCACGAAAACACTTTTTCTTTAATCTAGGACCCTTAGAGATTCTACCACAAAAAAATCCGGCTCGAAGGACCATTTTGAAAATTTGGTGCAAATTTTTTTTTTTTTTTTCGGCAAAAATTTTTGCGGCTTCAAAAACTGTCAGCAGTTCCCTATGACATTTGGTCGAGCACCCCCCACCTAGGTCTCACCGTTTAGCCAGGCCGTCGAACATTTTTTGACCAGGAAGCAAATCCTCAAATGTCAGATTTTTCCCGGGGTCACCAGAGCGCCTTCTATACAACGGTATGCAACACCTAACCCCACCATACCTCCTTCTGGGAGAACAATCGTATCAATCAGAAATGAGTCGGGATGCAGCTATATATATTATTAACGAGTGTACAGTTTTTTGCTCTGTGCGCGAGGCCCAAGGGCCTCGCGGGCCTCTCTTTTTGTCGACTGGATGAGTGGAGGACTCGAGATTTATTTTTTATTTTCTTTAATTTTTTTATTTTTATTTTTGTATTAATTTTTACTTTTGTCGCAGTAATCGGGCTTGTGAACTGGACTCCTGCAGCTCGGCCTTCGGCCTCGCGAGCTGTCACGCCTCGGAGGGACGCTTCGGGCCTTCGGCCCTACGCGGAGCTCGGCCTTCGGCCTTCGCGGATTGTCGAAACGAATCGTCGGGCCTGCGGCCCTCCGATTCGTTTTCATGTTACACTTTTTCATTGAGTAGCATGGGGGTTCTGGACTCAAGCAGCTCGGCCTTCGGCCTCGCGAGCTGGCGCGCCTGTGTTGGACGCTTCGGGCCTTCGGCCCTACGCGGAGCTCGGCCTTCGGCCTTCGCAGGTTGTCGAAACGAATCGTCGGGCCTGCGGCCCTCCGATTCGTTTTCAAGTTACACTTTTCCATTGAGTAGCATAGGAGTTCTGGACTCAAGCAGCTCGGCCTTCGGCCTCGCGAGCTAGCTCGCCTGTATTGGACGCTTCGGGCCTTCGGCCCTACGCGGAGCTCGGCCTTCGGCCTTCGCGGGTACGAAGCTTCGCCTTCGGGCCTTCGGCCCTCAGGCTCAGCTTAAATAGTTACACAGCTTTTATTATAAGTAGAAAAACTTTGTTTTCTCGCAGCTCGGCCTCCGGCCTCGCAGGCTACCGCGCCTCTATGGGACGCTCCGGGCCTTCGGCCCTACGCGGAGCTCGGCCTGCGGCCTTCGCTGGGGTACGAAGCGGACCGTCGGGCCTGCGGCCCTCCGGTTCGCTTATTAAGACAGTTAGGAAGGGCAGTTTCACCGCGTGGGCTCGCCCGTCGGGCCTTCGGCCCTCGGGCTCGCGCGGAGAGCACCTCGATCGTGACGCTCCGGGCCTTCGGCCCTACGCGGAGCTCGGCCTTCGGCCTTCGCGGGCTTGACGCCTCGCCATCGGGCCTTCGGCCCTCAGGCTCGGCTTATAAAGATACTGGGGTTGTTGAACGCTTGGTAGCTCGATTTGCTCGGAGCTCGGCCTTCGGCCTCGCTTTAAATTACTTGGGGGTGACGCGCTTGGGCCCTCGGGGTGAAGCTCCGGGCCTTTGGCCCTCCGCGAGGTCGGCCTTCGGCCTCCCACCCTGAAGCTCGCCCTTCGGGCTCGCTTAACATAGATTTATATTGTTTCTGGTAATGTTCCGGCCCTCCTGCAGCGAGGCCTTCGGCCTCGCCCAAAATTACTGGGGTTCGGGACCCCCTTGGGCCCCGGGAGTGAAGCTCCGGGCCTTCGGCCCTCCGCGGGGTCGGCCTTCGGCCTCCCGGCCTGAAGCTCGCCCTTCGGGCTCGCTTAACTTACTTGGGATTTTGACTTTTTGTTCGGGGTCGCCGCCATCTTGGATTTTTTTCAAAATTTTTTTTCAGATTATCACTCCTGGGCCCAAATAATGCCCGCATGCCAAATTTCAGCGCGATCGGACCATTATTTCGAAAAATCCATACAAAATTTTTTTTGTGCAAAAAATCTGAAAAAATTTTTTTCGGAATTTGGAGAGCCCAAAAGTCACGCACAGCGATTTTCAGCTTGATCAGATGAAAAAAAATTTTTCAAAAAAAAAAAAAATTTTTTTTTGCAAAAATTTTTTGCCCACCTGACAGCTCTCGGGGTCCTCTATGACATTTGGTCGAGCACCCCCCACCTATCTCCCCCCGTTTAAGAGTTCCCATACAAACTTTGACGGGCCCTACGGCGGCCATCTTGGATCCGAGAATCACAAAAACACTTTTTCTTTAATCGAGGACCCTCAGAGATTCTCCCACAAAAAAATCAGGCTCGAAGGACCATTTTGAAAATTGAGTGCAAAAATTTTTTTTTTTTTTTTGAAAAATTTTTGCGGCTCTAAAAACTGTCAGCAGTTCCCTATGACATTTGGTCGAGCACCCCCCGTCTAACTTTCACCGTTGAGCCAGGCCGTCGAACATTTTTTGACCAGGGAGCAAATCCTGAAATGTCAGATTTTTCCCGGGGTCACCAGAGCGCCCTCTATGCAACCGTATATAACACTAACCCCCACCAATACTCCTTCTGGGAGAACAATCATGTCATTCAGAAATGAGTGGTAATGCAGCTATATATAATATTAACTAGTTTTTTGCTCTGTGCGCGAGGCCCAAGGGCCTCGCGGGCCTCTCTTTTTGTCGACTGGAGGATAAGAGGCCTGGAGATTTATTTTTTATTTTCTTTTATTTATTTATTATTGTTTTTGTATTATTTTTTAATTATGTTGCAGTTTTTGGGCTTATGAGCTGGACTCCTGCAGCTCGGCCTTCGGCCTCGCGAGCTGTCACGCCTCTGAGGGACGCTTCGGGCCTTCGGCCCTACGCGGAGCTCGGCCTTCGGCCTTCGCAGATTGTCGAAACGAATCGTCGGGCCTGCGGCCCTCCGATTCGTTTTCATGTTACACTTTTTCATTGAGTAGCATGGGAGTTCTGGACTCAAGCAGCTCGGCCTTCGGCCTCGCGAGCTGGCGCGCCTATTTTGGACGCTTCGGGCCTTCGGCCCTACGCGGAGCTCGGCCTTCGGCCTTCGCAGGTTGTCGAAACGAATCGTCGGGCCTACGGCCCTCCGATTCGTTTTCATGTTACAATATTTCATTGAGTAGCATGGATGCGTTGGACTCTGGCAGCTCGGCCTTCGGCCTCGCGAGCTGGCGCGCCTGTGTGGGACGCTTCGGGCCTTCGGCCCTACGCGGAGCTCGGCCTTCGGCCTTCGCAGGTACGAAGCCTCGCCTTCGGGCCTTCGGCCCTCAGGCTCAGCTTATATAGTTACTCAGATTTTATTATACGTAGAAAAGCTTTATTTTCTCGCAGCTCGGCCTCCGGCCTCGCAGGCTACCGCGCCTCTATGGGACGCTCCGGGCCTTCGGCCCTACGCGGAGCTCGGCCTGCGGCCTTCGCTGGGGTTCGAAGCGAACCGTCGGGCCTGCGGCCCTCCGGTTCGCTTATTGAGACAGTTAGGAAGGGCAGTTTCACCGCGTGGGCTCGCCCGTCGGGCCTTCGGCCCTCGGGCTCGCGCGGAGAGCACCTCGATCGTGACGCTCCGGGCCTTCGGCCCTACGCGGAGCTCGGCCTTCGGCCTTCGCGGGCTTGACGCCTCGCCATCGGGCCTTCGGCCCTCAGGCTCGGCTTATTAAGATACTGGGGTTGTTGAACGCTTGGTAGCTCGATTTGCTCGGAGCTCGGCCTTCGGCCTCGCTTTAAATTACTTGAGGGTGACGCGCTTGGGCACTCGGGTCGAAGCTCCGGGCCTTCGGCCCTCCGCAAGGTCGGCCTTCGGCCTCCCACCCTGAAGCTCGCCCTTCGGGCTCGCTTAACATAGATTAATATTGATTCTGGTAATGTTCCGGCCCTCCTGCAGCGAGGCCTTCGGCCTCGCCCAAAATTACTGGAGTTCGGGACCCCCTTGGGCCCCGGGAGTGAAGCTCCGGGCCTTCGGCCCTCCGCGGGGTCGGCCTTCGGCCTCCCGGCCTGAAGCTCGCCCTTCGGGCTCGCTTAACTTACTTAGGATTTTGACTTTTTGTTCGGGGTGTCCGCCATCTTGGATTTTTTTCCAAATTTTTTTTCAGATTATCACTCCTGGGCCCAAATAATGCCCGCATGCCAAATTTCAGCGCGATCGGACCATTATTTCGAAAAATCCATACAAAATTTTTTTTGTGCAAAAAATCTGAAAAAAATTTTTTCGGAATCTGGAGAGCCCAAAAGTCACGCACCGCGATTTTCAGCTCGATCGGATGAAAAAAAATTTTTCGAAAAAAAAAAAAAATTTTTTTTGCAAAAATTTTTGGCCCATCGAAAGGCTCTCGGAGTCCTCTATGACATTTGGTCGAGCACCCCCCACCTATCTCCCCCCGTTTAAGAGTTCCCATACAAACTTTGACGGGCCCTACGGCGGCCATCTTGGATCCGAGAATCACAAAAACACTTTTTCTTTAATCTAGGTCCCTCAGAGATTCTACCACAAAAAAATCCGGCTCGAAGGACCATTTTGAAAATTTGGTGCAAATTTTTTTTTTTTTTTTCGGCAAAAATTTTTACGGCTTCAAAAACTGTCAGCAGTTCCCTATGACATTTGGTCGAGCACCCCCCACCTAGGTCTCACGGTTTGGTCTGGCCGTCTAACATTTTTTGACCAGGGAGCAAATCCTGAAATGTCAGATTTTTCCCTAGGTCACCGGCGCGCCCTCTATACGACGGTATATAACACTAACCCCTACCGTAACTCCTTCCGGGAGAACAATCATGTCATTCAGAAATCAGTGGTAATGCAGCTATATATATTATTAACTAGTTATTTTTTTGTGCGCGAGGCCCGAGGGCCTCGCGGCGGCTCTTTATCGGGGAGGCAAGAGGCCGAAAGACATGAGTTTTTTGTTACAGTTGTAAAAAGTTTTGCCTAGGGGTCGGGGTCGGGGTGCCATTCAGCGATGGGAAGGGAGGAGAGCGGTGGTGTGCCTGTTTATTGTTTACCCGACAGTTTATTGTTTACCCGACAGTTCTGTTATTGAACATAATATTCATATGCCCAAATCTAAGTTGCCTGAATTTCAATTGCCCGAATGATTTGTTTACCATAACAATTGTATGACATACTTTAATTTTCCAGGGGGTCACAGTTCTAACCTAACCTAACCTACTTTCTGATAGAAGTTTCATTTTGTGGAAGGTCAAAGTTCTAACCTAACTTAACCTCTATTCTTATAGTAGTTTAATTTTCCAGGTGGTCACAGTTCTAACCTAACCTAACCTACTTTCTGATAGAAGTTTAATTTGCTAAGGGGTAACCTAACCTAACCTATTGTCTAACAGCAGTTTCATGTGTGTGTTCTATCGTCTGTACAATGGGTTGTGCTCTGAAGAACTGTTCGACATGATGCCAACGTCCACTTTTCATCATCGCACCGCTCGCCACCGACTGGGCGCTCATCCTCACAGATTGCAACCTAAATGGTCGCGCACCGTGCGGTTTCAGAGGAACTTCCTCCCGCGGACGGTCCGTCTGTGGAATGAGCTCCCTGCAGAGGTTTTCCCGTTGGACTACAGTATGGGGTTCTTCAAAAGAGGAGTGTACAAGTTCTTATTGGGTCGGCAACGCGCATGTGACACCCCTGGGGTTGCAAGCGCCCATAGGCTACGGTGACTGCTTTCCATCAGGCGGGCCGTATGCTTGTTTGCCACCGACGTGGTATAAAAAAAAAAAAAATGTTGTGGAGGGTCACAGCTCTAACCTAACTTAACCTGCTTTCTGATAGCAGTTTCATTTAACAGGGGAACACAGTTAAAACCTAACCTAACTTCTCTCTGATAGCTATTTTATTTTCTAAAAGTTCACAGTTTTGACTTAACGTAATAAATTTTCTGACAGCAGTTTCATTTTGTGGAGATTCACAGTTGTAACCTAACCTAACCTATTATCTGACAGCAGTTTCGTTTTGTGGGGGTCACAGTTCAAACCTAACCTAACCTACTTTCTGATAGCAGTTTCATTTTCTAAGGGGTCACAGTTCAAACCTAACCTAACCTATTGTCAGACAGCAATTTCATTTTGTGAATGGTCACAGTTACAACCTAACCTAACCTACATTCTGATAGTAGTTTAATATTCCAGGTGTCACAGTTCTAATCTAACCTAACCCAATTTCTGATAGCAGTTTCATTTTCTAAATGGTCACAGTTCAAACCTAACCTACATTCTAATAGCAATTTCATTTATCAGGAGTTCCCAAATCTAACCTAACCTACTTTCCAAGTAGTTTCATTGTCCAGGTGATTTTTCTGGTAGCTAATTTGGATGACAAAATGATGTCATAATATGGCATGTGATAAATACGGATTTCGATGACTCTGACAAATGGAAATTGAATTTTAGGGAAGTAAAGTTTCTGGTAAATAGTTATTATAGTAAACAATAAAGTATGCAATATTATGCTCTTTGATTAGGATGGCAAATAAATTTATGGAAAATGAAATTCTCTTCTCGAAAAGGGGGGGGGGGGGATCCCGTGCCTGTGCATGTGAGTATGCCTGGAAACTGCCCACTGCAAACTGGAACTGGAAACAGCCCATCATTTCTTAAGAATCAACGTATAGTAAGTAGCAATTGTACAATCGGCAAGGAAAACATTGTTCTGTACTGATTGTACAGTAAGTAACTAATACCTACTATACAGGGTGTAATCGTTAAGTGTTGCCAGGCCATAATTCTGTAAATATAGCAAATACCAGAAAACTTCTAACTGATATCGAAAAAGTACGTTACCCAACGAGTAAAATTACACTAATAACTTTTTTGAAATAAAATCAGAAATATCTCAAATATTAACTTCAAACCCTTCCATACATTTAGTATATAACCGTTCCTTCAAAGAGTAGTTTAATATGAATATTTTTTTATTTATGATTAAATGTTACATTAATTATTTCATAAACGGTAGTATTGTTATTTTATTACAATGTATTCGTACAAATAACGAATCTCTAACAGATTTATCTGTTATGACACCCGACATTTTTTAAGGCTAGTCGTCATACTAAATGTAGAGGAGCGTGGAGCGTTTTAACTTAGTATTTTTAATATTACTCCATCTATTTAGAAAAAGTTATTAATGCAATTTTACTCGTTGGGTAACGCACTTTCGATATCAGTTGGAAGTTTCTGATATCTGTTATATTTACGTAATTATGGCCTGGCCACACTTAACGATTACACCCTGTATAGGCTGGTTCAAATTTCCTATGGGCAGAATTTTTTCACTCATATATTTTTTGATTTTGCTGCTTGTTTCGTGTAACAACAGTTAGATAGATAGATAGATAGATAAAAACTTTATTCAAACCACAACTTACATTCGCAGTGATACAAACACAAAAAAGGAAAACAAAAACTAAACAAAATAAATACAAAACATTGAAACTTATGAATTAAGTTAACCCATAGTTTATTTGCGCAAAAGTCATGTGTCGTGGTATAGAATTGGCGCTGACTCAGCATACGTGCTGTACACTCGAGAGTCCACAGCGCTGATCTTCCGTCAGAACCACAGAAGTTGTGAGTTTTCAGGAGAAGATTTGGACGTAATGATACGATAATTCCAACTCAAATAAGTAATCAAAACTTTCTGTCAACGGAATGTAATCGTGTAACTATGTCCATTTATACACAAATGGCAAAAACTATTACGTGCCTTGAAAAGTTAAATTTAATGTCTGTAAAAGTCTGATGGTTAATTAATTGAATGATGTTATTGTTATGTTGTTTTAGTGTTGTATTATTATATTAGGTAAATAGTGATCAGGGTATGATCCTGATATTAGTCATTTTTATGACAATTCGTTAGGTACATTATTTCTTGGATTTGAACAATTTTACATCTCTCTCTATTTAGCTACACGATAAGTAACCATAGCGATACATGATGCCATTACAGTTTTCAAGTTTTTAGGGTTCCGTAACCCTTATAAATTCATCATGTCTATCTATCCCTCTGTCACAGCCGATTTACTCGGAAAATATAAATGCTACAGTAAATAAATTTGGTAAGGATATGTGTTGTATGAACCGCGCAGAATTATGATATGGCACTATATAGTAAAAAAATGGGGATTGGGGCCCTACACATACAGGTAAAGGTGCGTTCAAACCAAAAGAGCATTCGCTGTTCTAATCGAATTTCGTATAGTCCCCACTCTACGAAATTCGATCGCTACACAAAACGTGATTGGTTGATTTCGAAGAACGGGGGATAGAACGGCGAATGCTCTTTTGGTTTCAACGCACCTTAACGGAGGGATAGATTTTTTTAGATGTATATTAACGTGTGGGGTATCATAGAAAGAATGGTCTTTGAAAATGATATGAAGGTTTAAAAATCCCATTTTTATTTAAGCTATCCGTTTTCGAAATATCTGCTCTCACAGTCTGAAAAGTGTCCCCCCCCCCCCCCTCTATTTTTTTAACTATGTAAAAAAAATGTTATATATGTCATAAACTCTTTCAACGATTTTTGCTTTTATTAAATTATATCTTACAGTTTTTGAAGAAGGTCGATTTACTGTATTTTTTAACACGTTCGCCTCCGGTACTGTTTCACTAAGTGCTTATACAATGCCGATCGGAATTATCTTATAGAAATCCTATGCCACTTGACACGCATGTGTGACCGAAAAGATTGTACTCCTATGCCGGCGACACAGCATTGTGTCAAAAACGTTCGTATTTCTATGCCACTGGCATGGGAGTGAGAACTTGATTAATGCTAGTGGCGTAAGAATAATATTACTTTGATCACGTATGTGTGTCACTGGCATAGGAGTACAGTTTTTTCGGTCACATATGCGTGTCACCGGCGTCGAACGTGTTAATGATAAATTGATAATTGTACATAATCCTTTGCGCCCGAGTTCGACTCGCACTTCGCCTGTTTTTAGGGTTCCGTAGCCAAAATGGCAAAAACGGAACCCTTATAGATTCGTCATGTCCGTCTGTCCGTCTGTCACAGCCGATTTACTCGGAAACTATAAATGCTACATTAACGAAATTTGGTAAGGATATGTGTTGTATGAACCGCTACAGGATTATGATACTAAATTGTAAAAAAAAAACCATTGGGGTGGGGGCCCTCCATACATGTAACTGAGGGATAGAAAAATTATTTTAGTTGTATATAAGCGTGTGGGGTATTAATAGAAAGGTCTTTGAAAAACGTTTATAAATCTAATTTTTATTTAAGCAAATCATTTTCGAGATATCAGCTCTCAAAGTCTGAAAAATGTCCCCCCCTCCTCTAGTTTTTAAACTACGATATACAAAATTCTAAAAAAAATGTATGTTATGCACATTAATAAACTCTATCAACGATTTTTGGTTTGATTAAATTATCTCCTGTAGTTTTTGAGGTAGGTTGATTTAACTGTATTTCTTTAATAATAAATTGATTATGCTACGGAACCCTTCGCGCGCGAGTCAGACTCGCACTTGGCCGGTTTTTTTTAATTGCTGAAGCACTATTTCTACCAAACGGCCCGGATTGGAAAGAATACGAACGTATGTTGCGACATCCAATCGTGTCCGGCAGAATGTCGGCACATGCTCTCGGCCCGAAACATTTATGTCACTGATATGTAACAATTATAGGTAAAATGGTGAAAGTATATGGTATTGGCATCCATGAAGTACTTTTTAAAATTGATGCCAGCTACGCAATAATGCGTAGAAGGCCATTTATATGGTGGCCACCGATTTCTAACCACCGTTTACCTTTGGCACTCAATGGGTTAATGGAAAAGTAGTCTTAGGTTCTTACGAGATACCGGAGTTGTGTGTTATGTTTTGATTTTATTGTAAACCCCTAATCCTATGTGAGGAGTAAAACCTTTCAAGACAGAAATTAAGTTTGATTAATTTTATTTCAATAATAATATTACTTAAAAATAAGGAGGTTCATAATTAATGCTTATAATATTATAGCACCTATTCATAAATAAATTAGGAACAGTATGTAGTTAATAGAGAAAGAATAAACATATAGCAATGATACATTATAAAATTTTATTCCCGGGCAAGCCCATATTTCTGGCCGAGGTAGTATGTATAGTGCTTTTCTCAAACATGCCTAACAGCCGGCCTAGGCTTTCATGATTTGTATTAAATTCCATGAACAAACTTCCTTAGTTCTTAGTCGCATCTGAATGAAACTTCATACTTCGCAACCTATTACAAGGAACATAACAACAATACTTCTGTATAGGCAGTTAACAATTAATATTTTTGTACGAAAACATTTGTATATAGTACCTATGTAATATGTGTAATAAGTAGGTACGTACTTAGTAGTAATTCAATTAAGTAGCTTATAAAAAACGTGTGGCGGGTATCAAATTAAGCTACAGGTAATAAGGCTCATGTTGGTGGGATAAGATGATCCTAAATTTTATATTAATGGACATTTTCTAATCAATCACACAATTTTCTCTCTCTCTCTCTGTTGACCTCTCTCTTCAAAGTTTTGCCTAGAACTCTGATTATTAAGGCCAAAGGTCCAGAGTGGAGATCCGCTTGCGTTCTTTGCAAAATTCGAGCCGAATCGTTTGCCATCCGGTTCGCTTATTAAAGCAGTTAATTGGGACAGTAACAGGTACAGGCCAATGTTCTGGACCTCCCGCGGCTCTGTTTTGAAAGCCCCTGACAGTGACATAGCTATCTTGGGTAGCACCCGGTGGAATCTTGGGTGGAAGCTGGTGGTATCACCCCAAAGCAAGTAAAAAGCAAGGATAATAAATTTTGTATGATCAAGGATATGGATCATTTATTATTTATTTATAATATTGAAAAAATAACAAAACGAAATAATTAATAAGACAGAAAAAGAGTTGTTATACAATTAAAATTACTTCTTTCTTACTTTGGCAGTTGCAAACTCAGCAATAACTTCAAAAATTCAAATATTGTTCGATGGCTAATATACCAAGCCGCGATTGGGCCACGGTTGCGTGGATATAGTTTTTTTTTATTAATTTTAATTTACCGAGACTACCCTCACTAATCCATTATGTAGTATGGAAGCGCTGGGCTCTGGCAGCTCGGCCTACGGCCTCGCTATGCGACGCTTTGGGCCTACGGTCCTACAGGGAGCTCGGCTTTCGGCCTTAGCTGGGCGCCTCTAAGGAAATTCCATACAAATTTTTTTTTGTCTAAAAAATTCAAAAAAATATTTTTTGAATAGCTATTGAGAATTTCTATTAGATTTGCAAAAGCACCCCCCACCTATCTCTCTCCGTTCAAAAGTTCCCATACAAACTTTGACCGACCATATGGCGGCCATCTTGAATTATAGAAAGTCCAAAACACTTTTAATCCAATTCAGAGCCCAATTTTATTCTACCGTGAAAATTTCAGAACCCTAAAAGCCCAACAACAGTTTCAAAATGGGCAAAAAAAATCTCTGAGGAAATTCCATACAAATTTTTTTTTGTCCAAAAAATCAAAAAAAATATTTTTTGAATAGTTATTGAGAATCTCTATGAGATTTGCTAAAGCACCCCCCACCTATCTCTCTCCGTTCAAAAGTTCCCATAGAAAATTTGAACGACCATATGGCGGCCATCTTGAATTTTAGAAAGTCCAAAATACTTTTCTTCCAATTAAGAGGCCAATCTTATCCTACCGTGTAAAATTCAGAACCCTAAGAGCCCAACAACAGTTTCAAAATGAGCAAAAAAAATTGGCCCAATCCATGAATTTTCGTTTTTGTCCCGGGGCGCCACCATCTTGATTTTTTTTCCAAATTTTTTTTTCGAATATTACTTTCGGGCCTCCCAAGTACGTCTATGGAAAATTTTAGCGCGCTCAGGTCATTATTTCGAAAAATCCATACAAATTTTTTTTTGTGCAAAAAATCTAAAAAAAATTTTTTCAGTATCTGTAGACCTCAAAAGTCACGCACAGCGATTTCTAAACCGATCGGATAAAAAAATTTTTTGGAAAAAAAGTAAAAAAAATTTTTTTGCAAACATTTTTTGTCCATCTGGTGGCTTTTGGGGTACTGTACGACATTTGTTCGGGCACCCCCCACCTATCTCTCTCCGTTCAAAAGTTCTCATACAAAGTTTGAACACCCATACGGCGGCCATCTTGAATTTCAGAAAGTCCAAAATACTTTCTGTCCAATCCAGAGCCCAACTTTATCATACTGATAAAATTTCAAAACCCTAAGAGCCCACCAACAGTTTCAAAATGGGCAAAAAAAAATTGGCCCAATCCATGAATTTTGTTTTTGCCCCGGGGCGCCGCCATCTTGAATTTTTTCCCAAAATTTTTTTTCGAATATTACTCTCGGGCCCCCAAAGTGTGCCTATGCAAAAGTTTAGCGCGCTCGGGTCATTATTTCGAAAAATCCATACAAATTTTTTTTTGCGCAAAAAATCCAAAAAAATTTTTTTTCTAATCTCGAGGGCTTGACTATTACGCACAGCGATTTCTGGCCCGCTAGGATCATTTTGAAATTTAAAAAAAAAAAAAAAAAAAGTTTTTTGCCAATTTTTTTTTCTCATCGGATAGCTCTCGGGGTCCTCTATGACATTTGGTCGAGCACCCCCCACCTATCTCCCCCCGTTTAAAAGTTGCCATACAAACTTTGACGGGCCCTACGGCGGCCATCTTGGATTCCAAAATTACAAAAAATATATTTTTCTAATCTACAACCTTCAGAGGTCCTACCACGAAAAAATCCGGCTCGAAGGACCAACTTGAAAATCGGGTGCAAAAATTTTTTTACTTTTTGCCAAAAATTTTTGCGGCTTCAAAAACTGCCAGCAGTTCCCTATGACATTTGGTCGACCACCCCCCAACCAGGTCCTACCGTTTGGCCGGGCCGTCGATCGAAAAGACGGTCTTTCGAGGTAGACCCGGTTTCGGATTTTTCCTTCCTGTTTGGGACCAGACCCTACACGATGGTATACGACAATAGACCGTAGGTCCCACCCAGTGAGCCACAGAACCATGTCAACAACAATCAGTCGGGTTGCGGCTATATATAATACTAACTAGTTTTTTGCTCTGTGCGCGAGGCCCAAGGGCCTCGCGGGCCTCTCTTTTTGTCGACTGAGGTCGAGGCCGTGGAGATGTGTTTTTTATTTTCTTTTATTTTTTTATTATTGTTTTTGTATTATTTTTTACTGTTATCGCATTTTTTGGGCTTTTGAGCTGTACTCCTGCAGCTCGGCCTTCGGCCTCGCGAGCTGTCAGGCCTCTGAGGGACGCTTCGGGCCTTCGGCCCTACGCGGAGCTCGGCCTTCGGCCTTCGCAGATTGTCGAAACGAATCGTCGGGCCTGCGGCCCTCCGATTCGTTTTCATGTTACACTTATTCATTGAGTAGCATGGATGCGTTGGACTCCTGCAGCTCGGCCTTCGGCCTCGCGAGCTGTCAGGCCTCTGAGGGACGCTTCGGGCCTTCGGCCCTACGCGGAGCTCGGCCTTCGGCCTTCGCGGATTGTCGAAACGAATCGTCGGGCCTGCGGCCCTCCGATTCGTTTACATGTTACACTTTTTCATTGAGTAGCATGGATGCGTTGGACTCTGGCAGCTCGGCCTTCGGCCTCGCGAGCTGGCTCGCCTATGTTGGACGCTTCGGGCCTTCGGCCCTACGCGGAGCTCGGCCTTCGGCCTTCGCGGCTACGAATATAGTTACTGGAATGTTATTATACGTAGAAAAGCTTTGTATTCTCGCAGCTCGGCCTCCGGCCTCGCAGGCTACCGCGCCTCTATGGGACGCTCCGGGCCTTCGGCCCTACGCGGAGCTCGGCCTGCGGCCTTCGCTGGGGTTCGAAGCGAACCGTCGGGCCTGCGGCCCTCCGGTTCGCTTGTTAAGACAGTTAGAAAGGGTAGTTTCACCGCGTGGGCTCGCCCGTCGGGCCTTCGGCCCTCGGGCTCGCGCGCAGAGCACCTCGATATTGACGCTCCGGGCCTTCGGCCCTACGCGGAGCTCGGCCTTCGGCCTTCGCGGGCTTGACGCCTCGCCATCGGGCCTTCGGCCCTCAGGCTCGGCTTATTAAGATACTGGGGTTGTTGAACGCTTGGTAGCTCGATTTGCTCGGAGCTCGGCCTTCGGCCTCGCTTTAAATTACTTGGGGGTGACGCGCTTGGGCACTCGGGTCGAAGCTCCGGGCCTTCGGCCCTCCGCGAGGTCGGCCTTCGGCCTCCCGCCCTGAAGCTCGCCCTTCGGGCTCGCTTAACATAGATTTATATTGGTTCTGGTAATGTTCCGGCCCTCCTGCAGCGAGGCCTTCGGCCTCGCCCAAAATTACTGGAGTTCGGGACCCCCTTGGGCCCCGGGAGTGAAGCTCCGGGCCTTCGGCCCTCCGCGGGGTCGGCCTTCGGCCTCCCGGCTTGAAGCTCGCCCTTCGGGCTCGCTTAACTTACTTAGGATTTTGACTTTTTGTTCGGGGTGTCCGCCATCTTGGATTTTTTTCCAAATTTTTTTTCAGATTATTACTCCTGGGCCCAAATAATGCCCGCATGCCAAATTTCAGCGCGATCGGACCATTATTTCGAAAAATCCATACAAAATTTTTTTTGTGCAAAAAATCTGAAAAAATTTTTTTCGGAATCTGGAGAGCCCAAAAGTCACGCACAGCGATTTCCAGCTCGATCGGATGAAAAAAAATTTTTCGAAAAAAAAAAAAAATTTTTTTTGCAAACATTTTTTGCCCATCGAATGGCTCTCGGGGTCCTCTATGACATTTGGTCGAGCACCCCCCACCTATCTCCCCCCGTTTAAGAGTTCCCATACAAACTTTGACGGGCCCTACGGCGGCCATCTTGGATCCGAGAATCACGAAAACACTTTTTCTTTAATCTAGGACCCTTAGAGATTCTACCACAAAAAAATCCGGCTCGAAGGACCATTTTGAAAATTTGGTGCAAATTTTTTTTTTTTTTTCGGCAAAAATTTTTGCGGCTTCAAAAACTGTCAGCAGTTCCCTATGACATTTGGTCGAGCACCCCCCACCTAGGTCTCACCGTTTAGCCAGGCCGTCGAACATTTTTTGACCAGGAAGCAAATCCTCAAATGTCAGATTTTTCCCGGGGTCACCAGAGCGCCTTCTATACAACGGTATGCAACACTTAACCCCACCATACCTCCTTCTGGGAGAACAATCGTATCAATCAGAAATGAGTCGGGATGCAGCTATATATATTATTAACGAGTGTACAGTTTTTTGCTCTGTGCGCGAGGCCCAAGGGCCTCGCGGGCCTCTCTTTTTGTCGACTGGATGAGTGGAGGACTCGAGATTTATTTTTTATTTTCTTTAATTTTTTTATTTTTATTTTTGTATTAATTTTTACTTTTGTCGCAGTAATCGGGCTTGTGAACTGGACTCCTGCAGCTCGGCCTTCGGCCTCGCGAGCTGTCACGCCTCGGAGGGACGCTTCGGGCCTTCGGCCCTACGCGGAGCTCGGCCTTCGGCCTTCGCGGATTGTCGAAACGAATCGTCGGGCCTGCGGCCCTCCGATTCGTTTTCATGTTACACTTTTTCATTGAGTAGCATGGGGGTTCTGGACTCAAGCAGCTCGGCCTTCGGCCTCGCGAGCTGGCGCGCCTGTGTTGGACGCTTCGGGCCTTCGGCCCTACGCGGAGCTCGGCCTTCGGCCTTCGCAGGTTGTCGAAACGAATCGTCGGGCCTGCGGCCCTCCGATTCGTTTTCAAGTTACACTTTTCCATTGAGTAGCATAGGAGTTCTGGACTCAAGCAGCTCGGCCTTCGGCCTCGCGAGCTAGCTCGCCTGTATTGGACGCTTCGGGCCTTCGGCCCTACGCGGAGCTCGGCCTTCGGCCTTCGCGGGTACGAAGCTTCGCCTTCGGGCCTTCGGCCCTCAGGCTCAGCTTAAATAGTTACACAGCTTTTATTATAAGTAGAAAAACTTTGTTTTCTCGCAGCTCGGCCTCCGGCCTCGCAGGCTACCGCGCCTCTATGGGACGCTCCGGGCCTTCGGCCCTACGCGGAGCTCGGCCTGCGGCCTTCGCTGGGGTACGAAGCGGACCGTCGGGCCTGCGGCCCTCCGGTTCGCTTATTAAGACAGTTAGGAAGGGCAGTTTCACCGCGTGGGCTCGCCCGTCGGGCCTTCGGCCCTCGGGCTCGCGCGGAGAGCACCTCGATCGTGACGCTCCGGGCCTTCGGCCCTACGCGGAGCTCGGCCTTCGGCCTTCGCGGGCTTGACGCCTCGCCATCGGGCCTTCGGCCCTCAGGCTCGGCTTATAAAGATACTGGGGTTGTTGAACGCTTGGTAGCTCGATTTGCTCGGAGCTCGGCCTTCGGCCTCGCTTTAAATTACTTGGGGGTGACACGCTTGGGCCCTCGGGGTGAAGCTCCGGGCCTTTGGCCCTCCGCGAGGTCGGCCTTCGGCCTCCCACCCTGAAGCTCGCCCTTCGGGCTCGCTTAACATAGATTTATATTGTTTCTGGTAATGTTCCGGCCCTCCTGCAGCGAGGCCTTCGGCCTCGCCCAAAATTACTGGGGTTCGGGACCCCCTTGGGCCCCGGGAGTGAAGCTCCGGGCCTTCGGCCCTCCGCGGGGTCGGCCTTCGGCCTCCCGGCCTGAAGCTCGCCCTTCGGGCTCGCTTAACTTACTTGGGATTTTGACTTTTTGTTCGGGGTCGCCGCCATCTTGGATTTTTTTCAAAATTTTTTTTCAGATTATCACTCCTGGGCCCAAATAATGCCCGCATGCCAAATTTCAGCGCGATCGGACCATTATTTCGAAAAATCCATACAAATTTTTTTTTGTGCAAAAAATCTGAAAAAATTTTTTTCGGAATCTGGAGAGCCCAAAAGTAACGCACAGCGATTTCCAGCTCGATCGGATGAAAAAAAATTTTTCGAAAAAAAAAAAAAAATTTTTTTTGCAAAAATTTTTTGCCCACCTGACAGCTCTCGGGGTCCTCTATGACATTTGGTCGAGCACCCCCCACCTATCTCCCCCCGTTTAAGAGTTCCCATACAAACTTTGACGGGCCCTACGGCGGCCATCTTGGATCCGAGAATCACAAAAACACTTTTTCTTTAATCTAGGTCCCTCAGAGATTCTCCCACAAAAAAATCCGGCTCGAAGGACCATTTTGAAAATTTGGTGCAAAATTTTTTTTTTTTTTTCGGCAAAAATTTTTGCGGCTTCAAAAACTGTCAGCAGTTCCCTATGACATTTGGTCGAGCACCCCCCACCTAGGTCTCACCGTTTAGCCAGGCCGTCAAACATTTTTTGACCAGGGAGCAAATCCTGAAATGTCAGATTTTTTCTCGAGGTCACCGGCGCGCCCTCTATACGACCGTATGCAACACTTAACCCCACCGAACCTCCTTCTGGGAGAACAATCATGTCATTCAGAAATCAGTCGGGATGCAGCTATATATATTATTAACTAGTTTTTTGCTCTGTGCGCGAGGCCCAAGGGCCTCGCGGGGCCTCTCTTTTTGTCGACTGAGGTCGAGGCCGTGGAGATGTGTTTTTTATTTTCTTTAATTTTTTTATTATAGTTTTTTGTATTATTTTTTACTTTTTATCGCAGTTATTGGGCTTACGAGCTGGACTCTTGCAGCTCGGCCTTCGGCCTCGCGAGCTGTCAGGCCTCTGAGGGACGCTTCGGGCCTTCGGCCCTACGCGGAGCTCGGCCTTCGGCCTTCGCAGATTGTCGAAACGAATCGTCGGGCCTGCGGCCCTCCGATTCGTTTACATGTTACACTTTTTCATCGAGTAGCATGGATGCGTTGGACTCTGGCAGCTCGGCCTTCGGCCTCGCGAGCTGGCGCGCCTATGTTGGACGCTTCGGGCCTTCGGCCCTACGCGGAGCTCGGCCTTCGGCCTTCGCAGCTACGAAGCTTCGCCTTCGGGCCTTCGGCCCTCAGGCTCAGCTTATCAGCTTATATAGTTACTCAAATTTTATTATACGTAGAAAAGCTTTATTTTCTCGCAGCTCGGCCTCCGGCCTCGCAGGCTAGCGCGCCTCTATGGGACGCTCCGGGCCTTCGGCCCTACGCGGAGCTCGGCCTACGGCCTTCGCTGGGGTTCGAAGCGAACCGTCGGGCCTGCGGCCCTCCGGTTCGCTTATTAAGACAGTTAGGAAGGGCAGTTTCACCGCGTGGGCTCGCCCGTCGGGCCTTCGGCCCTCGGGCTCGCGCGGAGAGCACCTCGATCGTGACGCTCCGGGCCTTCGGCCCTACGCGGAGCTCGGCCTTCGGCCTTCGCGAGCTTGACGCCTCGCCATCGGGCCTTCGGCCCACAGGCTCGGCTTATTAAGATACTGGGGTTGTTGAACGCTTGGTAGCTCGATTTGCTCGGAGCTCGGCCTTCGGCCTCGCTTTAAATTACTTGGAGGTGACGCGCTTGGGCCCTCGGGGTGAAGCTCCGGGCCTTCGGCCCTCCGCGAGGTCGGCCTTCGGCCTCCCACCCTGAAGCTCGCCCTTCGGGCTCGCATAACATAGATTTATATTGGTTCTGGTAATGTTCCGGCCCTCCTGCAGCGAGGCCTTCGGCCTCGCCCAAAATTACTGGGGTTCGCGACCCCCATGGGCCCCGGGAGTGAAGCTCCGGGCCTTCGGCCCTCCGCGGGGTCGGCCTTCGGCCTCCCGGCCTGAAGCTCGCCCTTCGGGCTCGCTTAACTTACTTGGGATTTTGACTTTTTGTTCGGGGTCGCCACCATCTTGGATTTTTTTCAAAATTTTTTTTCAGATTATTATTCCTGGGCCCAAATAATGCCCCCATGCCAAATTTCAGCGAGATCGGACCATTATTTCGAAAAATCCATACAAAATTTTTTTTGTGCAAAAAATCTGAAAAAAATTTTTTCGGAATCTGGAGAGCCCAAAAGTCACGCACAGCGATTTCCAGCTCGATCGGATGAAAAAAATTTTTTCCAAAAAAAAAAAAAATTTTTTTTGCAAAAATTTTTTGCTCACCTGACAGCTCTCGGGTTACTCTATGACATTTGGTCGAGCACCCCCCACCTATCTCCCCCCGTTTAAGAGTTCCCATACAAACTTTGACGGGCCCTACGGCGGCCATCTTGGATCCGAGAATCACAAAAACACTTTTTCTTTAATCGAGGACCCTCAATGGTCCTCCCACCAAAAAATCCGGCTCGAAGGACCATTTTGAAAAATGAGTGCAAAATTTTTTTTTTTTTTTTGGAAAAATTTTTGTGGCTTCAAAAACTATCAGCAGTTCCCTATGACATTTGGTCGAGCACCCCCCACCTAGGTCTCACCGTTTAGCCAGGCCGTCGAATATTTTTTGACCAGGAAGCAAATCCTGAAATGTCAGATTTTTCCCTAGGTCACCGGCGCACCCACTATACGACGGTATATAACACTAAACCCCACCGTACCTCCTTCTGGGAGAACAATCATGTCATTCAGAAATCAGTGGTAATGCAGCTATATATATTATTAACTAGTTTTTTGCTCTGTGCGCGAGGCCCAAGGGCCTCGCGGGCCTCTCTTTTTGTCGACTGAGGTCGAGGCCGTGGAGATGTGTTTTTTATTTTCTTTAATTTTTTTATTATAGTTTTTGTATTATTTTTTACTTTTATCGCAGTTATTGGGCTTACGAGCTGGACTCTTGCAGCTCGGCCTTCGGCCTCGCGAGCTGTCAGGCCTCTGAGGGACGCTTCGGGCCTTCGGCCCTACGCGGAGCTCGGCCTTCGGCCTTCGCAGATTGTCGAAACGAATCGTCGGGCCTGCGGCCCTCCGATTCGTTTTCATGTTACACTTTTTCATTGAGTAGCATGGATGCTTGGGGGGGGAAGCTAGGGTATGGTCTTGGTGGGAATAGCTGATAGTGAGAACAGCATTACCTATAAAATGCCAAGAAACCATCTGCTGTGTTTGTAGCGGAACACCGTATTGATCGCAGAGCCCTAGCCAGTCCGCGTCATCCACGTCCCCGCCGTCCCCCCTGGGAACTGCTGCAGCCGCGCCGCCGCGCGACCGCTACCTCTGTGCTGCAGCTGAGCTGAGGATGCAGGGCGAAAGGCGAATCTTCTGCGCCTCAAAACAGAACCAACTCACTAGGGAGGATACCCGAAACAAAACCGAGCATGCCCAAAGGCTTCGAGGTGGCAGCCCCACCATTGGGCTAGGGTATAGTGGACTAATCCTTCGCTTACCCGAAATCCAACGATTAAAGAAACTGAAACAGTGCAAAACCGGACCGATCAAACTACGACGACCTTTGGCATGAAAATACGGACACGAATTGCTTGCTGGAATGTGCGAACACTGAGCGAAGATAGCCGACTAGCCCAAGCAGAAGCAGAAATGCTCCGATACAAACTGCAGATACTCGGTCTTAGCGAAGTGCGCAGAAATGGATTCGGAGAACTGAGAACGTCCAGGGGCCTCACTTTTCTTTACTCCGGGAAGGAAGATGAAGAGGGCGTACGTGAGAACGGCGTAGGATTCCTCCTTTCTGATGCTGCGAAGAAGAGCCTGCTGGACTGGAAACCCATCTCAGATAGAATAGTTACAGCCCGATTTAACAGCAAAGCCCGTAAGATAACCGTCGTTCAGTGCTACGCGCCCACAAACCTGGCATCAGAGGAAGACAAGGACGATTTCTACAGTGCACTCAACCTGACTTTGAAGAACACCCGCAAGCAGGACATAGTCATCGTCATGGGAGACCTAAATGCCAAGGTTGGCACAGACAACGACGGTTGTCAAAGACACATGGGCAAAAACGGGCTGGGAGTCCGGAACGAGAACGGGGAGAGATTTTTGGAATTCTGTCAGGACAACGACCTTACCATCGGAGGCACATTATTTATTCACGGAGACCACCATAAATACACATGGAACTCACCCGATGGAGTCACCAAGAACCAGATTGACCATCTTGCCATCAGCTCCAAATGGCGATCATCACTGCTCGACGTTCGCAACCGTCGTGGCGCGGATATCGACAGTGACCACCACCTAGTCGTCGCAGAGGTGCGGCTAAAAGTAGCAGTAGCCCGAGCTGCCAGCGCGACTACCAAGATGGGCAAACGTTTTGAGGTCAACAAGCTGCAGGACCCAGATGTAAGAGACGCCTTTAGGCTCGAACTGCGAAACCGCTTCTCCGTTCTCGATGCGGACCCAACCACTTCTGTCGACGCGGAGTGGAACCACATCAAAATGGCCTATACAGAGACCAGCTCCGTTGTCCTTGGACACAAAACACACACACGCGAAGACTGGATGTCACAAAATACCTGGCACCTGATCGAAGAAAGGCGCGAGCTACATCTTCAACTTCTGGCAACTAGTGACGAGGCAATGCGCACAGATCTGAGGCGCCAATACAGACAAGTCCGTAGAAAAATCTACCGAAGTACCCGTCATGACCGTCGAGTATGGGCTGAAGAGGTTGCAGACTGCGCCCAGCGCGCCGCCAACTCCGGTAATCTCAGGGAGATGTACAAGGCGACGAAGACCTTGGCCGGTAATAGGAACCAGAGGAAGAAGAAGCCTTTGAAGGACAAAACAGGTCAGTTTATTGTGACATCGGAGGGACAGCTTCAACGCTGGCGGGAGCACTTTGAGGAGATCTTCCAAGTCCCGAACGACCCCGTTACGCTTGCAAGTGCTGCCAGCTTGCCTGCACAAAACCTGGACATAGATGTGTCTCCCCCTACAGCTGACGAGGTAGTAAAGGCCATCCGATCGCTGAAGAATGGAAAAGCCCCAGGAGTAGACCTTATCACAGCGGAAATGCTGAAAGCCGACATCCCTTCCGCTGCAAACGCGCTGCCGCCTCTCCTGAGGAACATCTGGTCAGCCGAAGAGTTGCCTGGTGACTGGAGCAATGGCCTTCTGATCACTGTACCCAAGAAGGGAGACCTCAGTCAATGTGGCAATTGGAGAGGTATCACTTTGCTCTCGATTCCTTCTAAGGTGCTCTGCAGGATAATCTTGGACAGACTTTCGCGGGCCGTAGAACCTCTTCTCCGCAAAGAACAGGCTGGTTTCCGGCCCAATCGATCTTGTACGGACCAGATTAACACCTTGCGCATAATCCTCGAACAGGCATCAGAATGGCAGAGGGAAATGTACCTGACCTTTGTGGATTTCGAAAAAGCCTTCGACACTTTGAGATGGAACTGTATCTGGGATCGGCTACGTGAAATTGGAGTCCCCGAGAAGATTACAAACATGATTAAGGCCATCTACAGGAACTACTCCTGTAGAGTAACTCACGACGGTCTCATCTCGGAGGACATACCTGTTCATGCGGGTGTACGCCAGGGGTGTCTTCTTTCCCCTCTCCTCTTCCTTGTCGTTCTCGATGGCATCATGGTCAAGACCAACAGTAAGCGCCGCGGCATAGAGTGGGGGCTGTCCAACGTGCTGGAAGACTTAGACTATGCCGATGACCTATGCCTATTGAGCCACACACGTGCCGACATGCAAGCCAAAATGGACGACCTACGGCGAGAGGCCTTGGAGACGGGACTTAAAATCAACACTAGGAAGACCCAAGACATGAGGTGCGGAGCAACCAGCTCGGTACCGTTGCTCATTGGCACAGAGGGCGTGGAGACAGTCCACAAATTTACGTACCTCGGTAGTGTAGTGTCAGAAACTGGAGGGACCGAAGAGGACATCGCTTCAAGGATCGCCAAAGGGAGAGCAACCTTCGCACAGCTCCGTCCTGTATGGCAATCGCGGAAACTGACTCGGAGAGTTAAGCTCAAGATATTCCGGTCCAACGTGAAATCCGTGTTGCTGTACGGATGTGAGACGTGGAAGGTCACTAAAGACATCTCGCACCGGCTACAGGTCTTTATCAACCGCTGTCTTCGCCGCATTCTCGGCGTGTTCTGGCCCGAGAAAATCTCCAACACAGATCTATGGGAACGCTGTGGTGAGACTCCGATCGACCAGCAGATCAAACGCCGCAAATGGAACTGGATTGGCCATACGCTCCGAAGGGACCCCGACCATATACCGAGGCAAGCCCTAGACTGGAATCCCCAAGGAAAGCGAAAACGTGGCCGCCCCAAGCAGACCTGGCGGCGGACGATCACTGCAGAAGCGAAGGCGATAGGGATGACCTGGAGCGAAGTAAAGCGCGAAGCTCAAGACCGTTCGGGATGGCGACGCACTGTGGACGCCCTCTGCCCCATCTAGGGGACATAGGACATTAAGTCAAGTAAGTCAAGCATGGATGCCTTGGACTCCTGCAGCTCGGCCTTCGGCCTCGCGAGCTGGCACGCTTGTGTTGGACGCTTCGGGCCTTCGGCCCTACGCGGAGCTCGGCCTTCGGCCTTCGCGGATTGTCGAAACGAATCGTCGGGCCTGCGGCCCTCCGATTCGTTTACATGTTACACTTTTTCATTGAGTAGCATGGATGCGGTGGACTCTGGCAGCTCGGCCTTCGGCCTCGCGTTCTGGCGCGCCTATGTTGGACGCTTCGGGCCTTCGGCCCTACGCGGAGCTCGGCCTTCGGCCTTCGCAGCTACGAAGCATCGCCTTCGGGCCTTCGGCCCTCAGGCTCAGCTTATATAGTTACTCAGATTTTATTATACGTAGAAAAGCTTTATTTTCTCGCAGCTCGGCCTCCGGCCTCGCAGGCTACCGCGCCTCTATGGGACGCTCCGGGCCTTCGGCCCTACGCGGAGCTCGGCCTACGGCCTTCGCTGGGGTTCGAAGCGAACCGTCGGGCCTGCGGCCCTCCGGTTCGCTTATTAAGACAGTTAGGAAGGGCAGTTTCACCGCGTGGGCTCGCCCGTCGGGCCTTCGGCCCTCGGGCTCGCGCGGAGAGCACCTCGATCGTGACGCTCCGGGCCTTCGGCCCTACGCGGAGCTCGGCCTTCGGCCTTCGCGGGCTTGACGCCTCGCCATCGGGCCTTCGGCCCTCAGGCTCGGCTTATTAAGATACTGGGATTGTTGAACGCTTGGTAGCTCGATTTGCTCGGAGCTCGGCCTTCGGCCTCGCTTTAAATTACTTGGAGGTGACGCGCTTGGGCCCTCGGGGTGAAGCTCCGGGCCTTCGGCCCTCCGCGAGGTCGGCCTTCGGCCTCCCACCCTGAAGCTCGCCCTTCGGGCTCGCATAACATAGATTTATATTGGTTCTGGTAATGTTCCGGCCCTCCTGCAGCGAGGCCTTCGGCCTCGCCCAAAATTACTGGGGTTCGCGACCCCCATGGGCCCCGGGAGTGAAGCTCCGGGCCTTCGGCCCTCCGCGGGGTCGGCCTTCGGCCTCCCGGCCTGAAGCTCGCCCTTCGGGCTCGCTTAACTTACTTGGGATTTTGACTTTTTGTTCGGGGTCGCCGCCATCTTGGATTTTTTTCAAAATTTTTTTTCAGATTATTATTCCTGGGCCCAAATAATGCCCCCATGCCAAATTTCAGCGCGATCGGACCATTATTTCGAAAAATCCATACAAAATTTTTTTTGTGCAAAAAATCTGAAAAAAATTTTTTCGGATTCTGGAGAGCCCAAAAGTCACGCACAGCGATTTCCAGCTCGATCGGATAAAAAAAAATTTTTCGAAAAAAAAAAAAATTTTTTTTTGCAAATATTTTTTGCCCACCTGACAGCTCTCGGGGTCCTCTATGACATTTGGTCGAGCACCCCCCACCTATCTCCCCCCGTTTAAGAGTTCCCATACAAACTTTGACGGGCCCTACGGCGGCCATCTTGGATTCGAGAATCACAAAAACACTTTTTCTTTAATCTAGGACCCTCAGAGATTCTACTACAAAAAATCCGGCTCGAAGGACCATTTTGAAAATTTGGTGCAAAATTTTTTTTTTTTTTTGAAAAAATTTTTGTGGCTTCAAAAACTGTCAGCAGTTCTCTATGACATTTGGTCGAGCACCCCCCACCTAGGTCTCACCGTTTAGCCAGGCCGTCAAACATTTTTTGACCAGGAAGCAAATCCTGGAATGTCAGATTTTTCTGGTATACACCTCTGCGCCCTCTATACAACGACATCAAAATCTATACTCCACCAGACCTCCTTCTGGGAGAACAACCCCATATACATGAAATGAGTCGGGATGCAGCTATAATAATATTAACTAGTTTTTTGCTCTGTGCGCGAGGCCCAAGGGCCTCGCGGGCCTCTCTTTTTGTCGACTGGAGGAGTGGAGGACTCGAGATTTATTTTTTATTTTCTTTAATTTTTTTTTTATTGTTTTTGTATTATTTTTTAATTATGTTGCAGTTTTGGGCTTTTGAGCTGGACTCCTGCAGCTCGGCCTTCGGCCTCGCGAGCTGTCAGGCCTCTGAGGGACGCTTCGGGCCTTCGGCCCTACGCGGAGCTCGGCCTTCGGCCTTCGCAGATTGTCGAAACGAATCGTCGGGCCTGCGGCCCTCCGATTCGTTTTCATGTTACACTTTTTCATTGAGTAGCATGGATGCGTTGGACTCCTGCAGCTCGGCCTTCGGCCTCGCGAGCTGGCGCGCCTATGTTGGACGCTTCGGGCCTTCGGCCCTACGCGGAGCTCGGCCTTCGGCCTTCGCAGATTGTCGAAACGAATCGTCGGGCCTGCGGCCCTCCGATCCGTTTTCATGTTACACTTTTTCATTGCATAGCATGGGGGCCCTGGACTCTGGCAGCTCGGCCTTCGGCCTCGCGAGCTGGCGCGCCTATGTTGGACGCTTCGGGCCTTCGGCCCTACGCGGAGCTCGGCCTTCGGCCTTCGCTATTTATCGAATCGAATCGTCGGGCCTGCGGCCCTCCGATTCGTTTTCATGTTACACTTTTTCATTGAGTAGCATGGGAGCACTGGACTCTGGCAGCTCGGCCTTCGGCCTCGCCAGCTGGTGCGCCTGTGTTGGACGCTTCGGGCCTTCGGCCCTACGCGGAGCTCGGCCTGCGGCCTTCGCTGGGGTTCGAAGCGAACCGTCGGGCCTGCGGCCCTCCGGTTCGCTTATTAACACAGTTAGGAAGGGCAGTTTCACCGCGTGGGCTCGCCCGTCGGGCCTTCGGCCCTCGGGCTCGCGCGGAGAGCACCTCAATCGTGACGCTCCGGGCCTTCGGCCCTACGCGGAGCTCGGCCTTCGGCCTTCGCGGGCTTGACGCCTCGCCATCGGGCCTTCGGCCCTCAGGCTCGGCTTATTAAGAAACTGGGGTTGTTGAACGCTTGGTAGCTCGATTTGCTCGGAGCTCGGCCTTCGGCCTCGCTTTAAATTACTTGGAGGTGACGCGCTTGGGCCCTCGGGGTGAAGCTCCGGGCCTTCGGCCCTCCGCGAGGTCGGCCTTCGGCCTCCCGCCCTGAAGCTCGCCCTTCGGGCTCGCTTAACATAGATTTATATTGGTTCTGGTAATGTTCCGGCCCTCATGCAGCGAGGCCTTCGGCCTCGCCCAAAATTACTGGGGTTCGGGACCCCCATGGGCCCCGGGAGAGAAGCTCCGGGCCTTCGGCCCTCCGCGGGGTCGGCCTTCGGCCTCCCGGCCTGGAGCTCGCCCTTCGGGCTCGCTTAACTTACTCGGGATTTTGACTTTTTGTTCGGGGTCGCCGCCATCTTGGATTTTTTTCAAAATTTTTTTTCAGATTATCACTCCTGGGCCCAAATAATGCCCGCATGCCAAATTTCAGCGCGATCGGACCATTATTTCGAAAAATCCATACAAAATTTTTTTTGTGCAAAAAATCTGAAAAAATTTTTTTCGGAATCTGAAGAGCCCAAAAGTCACGCACAGCGATTTCCAGCTCGATCGGATGAAAAAAAATTTTTCGAAAAAAAAAAAAAAATTTTTTTTGCAAAAATTTTTTGCCCACCTGACAGCTCTCGGGGTCCTCTATGACATTTGGTCGAGCACCCCCCACCTATCTCCCCCCGTTTAAGAGTTCCCATACAAACTTTGACGGGCCCTACGGCGGCCATCTTGGATCCGAGAATCACAAAAACACTTTTTCTTTAATCTAGGTCCCTCAGAGATTCTACCACAAAAAAATCCGGCTCGAAGGACCATTTTGAAATTTGGGTGCAAAAATTTTTTTTTTTTTTTGCAAAAATTTTTGCGGCTTTAAAAACTATCAGCAGTTCCCTATGACATTTAGTCGAGCACTTCCCACCTAGGTCTCACCGTTTGGCCGGGCCGTCGAACATTTTTTGACCAGGAAGCAAATCCTCAAATGTCAGATTTTTCCTGAGGTCACCAGAGCGCCCTCTATATGTTGGTATATGAAATTACATCCCACCATACCTCCTTCCCGGAGATTAACTATACACATGAAATCAGTCGGGATGCAGCTATATATAATATTAACTAGTTTTTTGCTCTGTGCGCGAGGCCCAAGGGCCTCGCGGGCCTCTCTTTTTGTCGACTGGATGAGTGGAGGACTCGAGATTTATTTTTTATTTTCTTTAATTTTTTTATTTTTATTTTTGTATTAATTTTTACTTTTGTCGCAGTAATAGGGCTTGTGAACTGGACTCCTGCAGCTCGGCCTTCGGCCTCGCGAGCTTTCACGCCTCGGAGGGACGCTTCGGGCCTTCGGCCCTACGCGGAGCTCGGCCTTCGGCCTTCGCGGATTGTCGAAACGAATCGTCGGGCCTGCGGCCCTCCGATTCGTTTTCATGTTACACTTTTTCATTGAGTAGCATGGGAGTTCTGGACTCATGCAGCTCGGCCTTCGGCCTCGCGAGCTGGCGCGCCTGTGTTGGACGCTTCGGGCCTTCGGCCCTACGCGGAGCTCGGCCTTTGGCCTTCGCAGGTTGTCGAAACGAATCGTCGGGCCTGCGGCCCTCCGATTCGTTTTCAAGTTATACTTTTTCATTGAGTAGCATAGGAGTTCTGGACTCAAGCAGCTCGGCCTTCGGCCTCGCGTGCTAGCTCGCCTATGTTGGACGCTTCGGGCCTTCGGCCCTACGCGGAGCTCGGCCTTCGGCCTTCGCGGGTACGAAGCTTCGCCTTCGGGCCTTCGGCCCTCAGGCTCAGCTTAAATAGTTACACAGATTTTATTATAAGTAGAAAAGCTTTGTTTTCTCGCAGCTCGGCCTCCGGCCTCGCAGGCTACCGCGCCTCTATGGGACGCTCCGGGCCTTCGGCCCTACGCGGAGCTCGGCCTGCGGCCTTCGCTGGGGTTTGAAGCGAACCGTCGGGCCTGCGGCCCTCCGGTTCGCTTATTAAGACAGTTAGGAAGGGCAGTTTCACCGCGTGGGCTCGCCCGTCGGGCCTTCGGCCCTCGGGCTCGCGCGGAGAGCACCTCAATCGTGACGCTCCGGGCCTTCGGCCCTACGCGGAGCTCGGCCTTCGGCCTTCGCGGGCTTGACGCCTCGCCATCGGGCCTTCGGCCCTCAGGCTCGGCTTATTAAGACACTGGAGTTGTTGAACGCTTGGTAGCTCGATTTGCTCGGAGCTCGGCCTTCGGCCTCGCTTTAAATTACTTGGAGGTGACGCGCTTGGGCACTCGGGTCGAAGCTCCGGGCCTTCGGCCCTCCGCAAGGTCGGCCTTCGGCCTCCCACCCTGAAGCTCGCCCTTCGGGCTCGCTTAACTTAGATTTATATTGGTTCTGGTAATGTTCCGGCCCTCCTGCAGCGAGGCCTTCGGCCTCGCCCAAAATTACTGGGGTTGGGGACCCTCTGGGGCCCCGGGAGTGAAGCTCCGGGCCTTCGGCCCTCCGCGGGGTCGGCCTTCGGCCTCCCGGCCTGAAGCTCGCCCTTCGGGCTCGCTTAACTTACTTGGGATTTTGACTTTTTGTTCGGGGTCGCCGCCATCTTGGATTTTTTTCCAAATTTTTTTTCAGATTATCACTCCTGGGCCCAAATAATGCCCGCATGCCAAATTTCAGCGCGATCGGACTAGACGTGTGCGCCGCGCCGGCGTCACGCCGCCGCCGACCTTTTTCGCCACGCCGCCGCCGCCGACTAATGGTCGGCGTGAAATCGGCGTGGCCTTGACTGAATAACAAACTTATTTCTTATGTGTTAAATACTAAATAGTAAGCTTCGTATTTGCTTTATGTATTTACATAATGCTCTTATCTATCTATTCAGCCCGTGTCCACCCACTGCTGGGTATAGGCCTCTTCTTTATTACGCCACTTTCCTCGGTCATGTGCTAATCGCATCCATTGCTTTGTTGCGGTTCGGCAGATGTCGTCGGACCATCTTGTCGGTGGTCTCCCAGCAGATCTTCTTGACCACCCTGGCCACCATTCAGTAACCTGCCTCGTCCACCGCCCATCGCTACTTCTCGCCAAGTGTCCTGCCCATCTCCAATGCTCTTATACAGGAAATAAAATATCAGTCAGCCTATCGAGTGTCATCACTCGACGACATCCAGCCTCCCGAACAAGCCGGTTCGGTTTTTGCACAAGCAACGTCAGGTATAACTTGCCCCTCTGGGCCTTACTGTTCGTGGCCTATGAAGCATTTGAATCGATCGAGACGTTTATGAATTAGGGGTTACCCTCTTATTCATAAACAAATACTACACATTACTTTCAGCGGTACCAAGTAGACTTTTCCTCCTTGCACCGATACCGCAATGCCGGGGGTCGTGATTATCAAGTTATCAATTTCTCTTTTACGATCTTTCGCCAACGGCCCCGATCTTTAGCAGCGTGGACCGCTTCAGCAACCTGAATGTTGAGTGTGGTGCGGATTTGGTCTGTCCAGTGCATGGGGCTCGGTCGTTTCCTTTCAAACGTTCCTGAGACAATATCAATAAGTTTTTGCAGGTCTTCCATGTTTGTGGGCTATGTGTCCAAAGAACAAGTAACCAACAAACACTAGAACAAGTAAGCCAAGTAGACTACCGGTACTTATATTGTAGCGTCCAGTTCATCTCCAAGGCCGGTATTCGAAACCCATACCATTGCAGTATGTCAAAACTGTTTTTGGTTGCTTAGGGAGATGTCTTCAAGATTTTGGTCTGGAAAGGGCTTTGTCATCAACATCAATAGTCACTAGTCAGTATTTATTTATTTATTTATTGAACCATAATTACGTAACATTACAGCTAGCGCCAAAGCGTTACATAGATTCTTAATCTAATCTACTTGCTACTTACTAACTAAATTAAAAACTACCTTAATACTAATTACTATTTATACTGCTCCCTTTCAAGCACTCCCTTCCATGCTGACATCAGTCTCGCAATCCCTGTCACGAACAAATCACACTCAGGTAGTGCCGCGAGTAGCGACTTGATGAGCGCAGTCGCGCGCAGTACGGGGGAGTGCATGCGCAAACGGGTGCGCGTGCGCGCTACGGCTAGCAGAGGCGGTCGCCTCCGTCTGCTACAGAACTCATCGGGTGCAGATAATTTCAGGAATTTTTCCAAAAGGCCAACACAATCCATCTTACATCTCAATATCCTCACCACAAAGTTTACCAGTCCCAGATTTCTGCGAAGCTCAAGTGAGTCATAGCCTAAGTGACCCTGAAGAAATCTGGTCGGATACATGAAGGGGTAATAGAAATGAACTTTCTTATATAAGCTTCTAAGGAATCTTTTTTGGACCTGCTCTAGCATGAGTATATACTTTTTCTCATGGGGGCTCCATACCACGGCGCTCGACTCGAGTATACTTCTTACCAACGCTGTATAGAGAACACGCGTAGCGGCTGGCGTGAGCGAGACAGCGTTGCGTACTACGAATCCCAACCTTTGAAATGCCTTACGGGTAACATTCTGTATGTGTGGCCGGAACGTTAGCCGTGAATCGAATGTTACCCCAGTAGTATATCATTTATACCACCCACGCTCGGTTTGCCGACTACAAAGTAGTAAAATAAAGTAATTATGGTTGAAACCTTGGAGAACTTGAGCACTATACTCATTGATGTCTGCAGAGCCCCTGAATGCGTTGGGCTTAAGATACAACGAAGACCATATCAAATATCTAGTCTTTGTGATACAAACTCCAGTCAAGATCTAAGCTCAAAGACGACGAACATGTGTACCGGGGACAGACAACTAGTCCAGTTGGGTGGATCTAAATTTGAGAAAAAGGTCAATAGTAATGTAGTGCCGGACAGCACAATATCTTCTCATTCAATATCCCGCTGTATATTTCAAAACGAAATTCTTAGACCAAGTGTTACTTACGACTATAAAACGTGCTACGTAACTATGGGCTTAGTAAAAAGATCACTCAATAAGCTATTTAATCGATGGAAAGAGGAGTTCCCTACAAGATTGAAATAGGAATGTTGAGAGCCGTAGAATAATTGAAAGCACCAACGTAGCTCAAAAAATGTGTGACCTGAAGTACCAGTGGGCTAGAAATTAAACGCAGGTGTCCTACGCAGCATTTCCGTGTATGGAGCAGCATTTCCGTCTCTGTGGGAAGATGCACTCACCACGCAGAACAAGCCCCTTTTAAGGAGACCTCAGAGAGCTATCGCGGTTAGGGCAGTGCAGGCCTATCGCACAGTCTCTTGGGCTGCAGCGTCAACTTTGGCGGCGGATCCCCCTTGGAAACTTCAAGCCAAAGTCCTTGCCAAAGCATACCGGTACAAAACAAGTCAGAGGGAAGATGGCCAAACCCCAAGCCATCAAGAGGCGGAGCGTGTCCGGGATCTAGTGCAGAATCACATGCTTCTCCAATGGAACGTGGACCTGGGGACATCGGCTTACGGCGTGCTAACCATAGCAGCCATTCGGCCTCACTTAGATCGCTGGATGAAGCGGCGCCACGGGGCACTGACCTTCAGGCTGGTGCAGATACTGTCTGGCCATGGGTGCTTCGGCAGATATCTGCACCGGATTAGACGAGAAGAGTCAACAAAATGCCATGAGTGTGGCGCACAGGAAGACTCAGTGCGCCTAACCGGGCAACTTTAAGTCAGGTTATAGGAGCTGATCTCTCGCTGTCGAGCATCGCGTTTAAGCTGGAAAGCCGTAACCACCTTCTGCGAAGATACCATTTCGCAGAAGGAGGCCTCGGAGCAGGAGAGAGAAAATGACCCTGCAGCACAACCGCTCCGTCGACGCAGGTGTCCCATTGGGTCTGCAGCTCGGCTGCCCGCTGGAGTGCCCGCAAAATTACCTTTGGGGCAAGCGATTTCTTAAAGGCAAGCATAAACTTGTCGACGCAGTGTAGGAAGGCTCCCAATATGATGGACCAATGACCTGACAAAGATAGGTGGAATCCATTGGATATGGGCTGCGTACTATTTATTCTTATGACATGCTATGATAGGGGATTTGAGGACCTAATGTCCATCAGCAGATAATACGTTTTATTACTATCATCATATAACGAAGATGAATAGAGTTAGTCCAAGCCCAGTTATTGTTGGAAATAGGTACATATTATGTAAGGCTTGTCCACGAAATAAAGTAGACGTTGCCGTATAATTCATTTTCTTCTCGGACGCTGTGGTTGATATTTATATGTATTTATCTATAATTATGGACTTTTATTTAAACTTCTGAATTTTAGCAGTGTTTTACAATTTTGGGTCATTTAGTTTCCCAATGGATCTTAACTAAATTACAATATCGATACTATACTGTGAATCTTGTGTCTACAATTTTAATTAACTATTTCAAGTCTAACATTGTTGAAATCGTCTCGGAAGATCGCACTTTTGCATTAAGCATTATCTGAAATTATTTTGACTTTGACGACTTTTAAGCGAATACTTTTGGATTGTTAAACATAAAACAGAAGAACCAATTTACGGGCCCATGGCTGTTAGAACTACATGGGACTATTGTGTAACAGTGGAGACTGATTTTACGATGGCTACTTTATTTCGTGGACAAGCTTTAGAACATGATGGGAAGAGAAAACTGTTATCTATTGATCAGATGGTGGTTAAGGTGGCCATTGGTGGTGTTTATTGCACATTTTTATTGTATTTATCTCAATTATAATAAAGAATACGATCGAATTCCGCTTTTATATTCATGTGACCTTCACGCCGATTTCACGCCGAAATCACGCCGCCGCCGCCGACTTTTCGGCAAACGCCGCCGCCGACCATTTTGACATCGGCGCACACGTCTAGATCGGACCATTATTTCGAAAAATCCATACAAAATTTTTTTTGTGCAAAAAATCTGAAAAAAATTTTTTCGGAATCTGGAGAGCCCAAAAGTCACGCACAGCGATTTCCAGCTCGATCAGATAAAAAAAAATTTTTTCGAAAAAAAAAAAAAATTTTTTTTTGCAAAAATTTTTTGCCCACCTGACAGCTCTTGGAGTCCTCTATGACATTTGGTCGAGCACCCCCCACCTATCTCCCCCCGTTTAAGAGTTCCCATACAAACTTTGACAGGCCCTACGGCGGCCATCTTGGATCCGAGAATCACAAAAACACTTTTTCTTTAATCTAGGTCCCTCAGAGATTCTACCACAAAAAAATCCGGCTCGAAGGACCATTTTGAAATTTGAGTGCAAAATTTTTTTTTTTTTTTTTGGAAAAATTTTTGCGGCTTTAAAAACTGTCAGCAGTTCCCTATGACATTTGGTCGAGCACCCCCCGTCTAACTTTCACCGTTGAGCCAGGCCGTCGAACATTTTTCGACCAGGGAGCAAATCCTGAAATGTCAGATTTTTCCCTAGGTCACCGGCGCGCCCTCTATACGACGGTATATAACACTAACCCCTACCGTAACTCCTTCTGGGAGAACAATCATGTCATTCAGAAATGAGTGGTAATGCAGCTATATATATTATTAACTAGTTTTTTGCTCTGTGCGCGAGGCCCAAGGGCCTCGCGGGCCTCTCTTTTTGTCGACTGGAGGAAAGGAGGCCTGGAGATTTATTTTTTATTTTCTTTTATTTATTTATTATTGTTTTTGTATTATTTTTTAATTATGTTGCAGTTTTTGGGCTTAAGAGCTGGACTCCTGCAGCTCGGCCTTCGGCCTCGCGAGCTGTCAGGCCTCTGAGGGACGCTTCGGGCCTTCGGCCCTACGCGGAGCTCGGCCTTCGGCCTTCGCAGATTGTCGAAACGAATCGTCGGGCCTGCGGCCCTCCGATTCGTTTTCATGTTACACTTTTTCATTGAGTAGCATGGATGCGTTGGACTCCTGCAGCTCGGCCTTCGGCCTCGCGAGCTGGCCCGCCTGTGTTGGACGCTTCGGGCCTTCGGCCCTACGCGGAGCTCGGCCTTCGGCCTTCGCAAATTGTCGAAACGAATCGTCGGGCCTGCGGCCCTCCGATTCGTTTTTATGTTACACTTTTTCTTTGAGTAGCATGGGGGTTCTGGACTCAAGCAGCTCGGCCTTCGGCCTCGCGAGCTGGCGCGCCTGTGTTGGACGCTTCGGGCCTTCGGCCCTACGCGGAGCTCGGCCTTCGGCCTTCGCAGGTTGTCGAAACGAATCGTCGGGCCTGCGGCCCTCCGATTCGTTTTCATGTTACACTTTTTCATTGAGTAGCATGGGAGCACTGGACTCTGGCAGCTCGGCCTTCGGCCTCGCGAGCTGGTGCGCCTGTGTTGGACGCTTCGGGCCTTCGGCCCTACGCGGAGCTCGGCCTGCGGCCTTCGCTGGGGTTCGAAGCGAACCGTCGGGCCTGCGGCCCTCCGGTTCGCTTATTAACACAGTTAGGAAGGGCAGTTTCACCGCGTGGGCTCGCCCGTCGGGCCTTCGGCCCTCGGGCTCGCGCGGAGAGCACCTCAATCGTGACGCTCCGGGCCTTCGGCCCTACGCGGAGCTCGGCCTTCGGCCTTCGCGGGCTTGACGCCTCGCCATCGGGCCTTCGGCCCTCAGGCTCGGCTTATTAAGAAACTGGGGTTGTTGAACGCTTGGTAGCTCGATTTGCTCGGAGCTCGGCCTTCGGCCTCGCTTTAAATTACTTGGAGGTGACGCGCTTGGGCCCTCGGGGTGAAGCTCCGGGCCTTCGGCCCTCCGCGAGGTCGGCCTTCGGCCTCCCACCCTGAAGCTCGCCCTTCGGGCTCGCTTAACATAGATTTATATTGTTTCTGGTAATGTTCAGGCCCTCCTGCAGCGAGGCCTTCGGCCTCGCGTAAAGTTACTGGGGTTGGGGACCCCCTTGGGCCCCGGGAGTGAAGCTCCGGGCCTTCGGCCCTCCGCGGGGTCGGCCTTCGGCCTCCCGGCCTGAAGCTCGCCCTTCGGGCTCGCTTAACTTACTTGGGATTTTGACTTTTTGTTCGGGGTCGCCGCCATCTTGGATTTTTTTCCAAATTTTTTTTCAGATTATGACTCCTGGGCCCAAATGATGCCCGCATGCCAAATTTCAGCGCGATCGGACCATTATTTCGAAAAATCCATACAAAATTTTTTTTGCGTAAAAAATCTGAAAAAAATTTTTTCGGAATCTGGAGAGCCCAAACGTCACGCACAGCGATTTCCAGCTCGATCGGATAAAAAAAAATTTTTCGAAAAAAAAAAAAAAAAATTTTTTTTGCAAAAATTTTTTGCCCACCTGACAGCTCTCAGGGTCCTCTATGACATTTGGTCGAGCACCCCCCACCTATCTCCCCCCGTTTAAGAGTTCCCATACAAACTTTGACGGGCCCTACGGCGGCCATCTTGGATCCGAGAATCACAAAAACACTTTTTCTTTAATCTAGGTCCCTCAGAGATTCTACCACAAAAAAATCCGGCTCGAAGGACCATTTTGAAATTTGAGTGCAAATTTTTTTTTTTTTTTTTCGCAAAAATTTTTACGGCGCTAAAAACTGTCAGCAGTTCCCTATGACATTTGGTCGAGCACCCCCCACCTAAGTCTCACCGTTTAGCCAGGCCATCAAACATTTTTTGACCAGGAAGCAAATCCTCAAATGTCAGATTTTTCTGGTATACACCTCCGTGCCCTCTATACGATGACATCAAAATCTTTACTCCATCAGACCTCCTTCTGGGAGAACAACCCCATATACATGAAATCAGTGGTAATGCAGCTATAATAATATTAACTAGTTTTTTGCTCTGTGCGCGAGGCCCAAGGGCCTCGCGGGCCTCTCTTTTTGTCGACTGGAGGAAAGGAGGCCTGGAGATTTATTTTTTATTTTCTTTTATTTATTTATTATTGTTTTTGTATTATTTTTTAATTATGTTGCAGTTTTTGGGCTTAAGAGCTGGACTCCTGCAGCTCGGCCTTCGGCCTCGCGAGCTGTCAGGCCTCTGAGGGACGCTTCGGGCCTTCGGCCCTACGCGGAGCTCGGCCTTCGGCCTTCGCAGATTGTCGAAACGAATCGTCGGGCCTGCGGCCCTCCGATTCGTTTTCATGTTACACTTTTTCATTGAGTAGCATGGATGCGTTGGACTCCTGCAGCTCGGCCTTCGGCCTCGCGAGCTGGCCCGCCTGTGTTGGACGCTTCGGGCCTTCGGCCCTACGCGCCTACTACTATAAAGAGAAGCAAATAACAAAATTAATTAATTTAATTATTTAATTAATAATATATATAGCTGCATTACCACTCATTTCTGAATGACATGATTGTTCTCCCAGAAGGAGTTACGGTAGGGGTTAGTGTTATATACCGTCGTATAGAGGGCGCGCCGGTGACCTAGGGAAAAATCTGACATTTCAGGATTTGCTCCCTGGTCAAAAAATGTTCGACGGCCTGGCTCAACGGTGAAAGTTAGACGGGGGGTGCTCGACCAAATGTCATAGGGAACTGCTGACAGTTTTTGAAGCCACAAAAATTTTTTCGAAAAAAAAAAAAAAATTTTGCACCAAATTTTCAAAATGGTCCTTCGAGCCGGATTTTTTTGTGGTAGAATCTCTGAGGGACCTAGATTAAAGAAAAAGTGTTTTTGTGATTCTCGGATCCAAGATGGCCGCCGTAGGGCCTGTCAAAGTTTGTATGGGAACTCTTAAACGGGGGGAGATAGGTGGGGGGTGCTCGACCAAATGTCATAGAGGACTCCAAGAGCTGTCAGGTGGGCAAAAAATTTTTGCAAAAAAAAAATTTTTTTTTTTTTTCGAAAAAATTTTTTTTATCTGATCGAGCTGGAAATCGCTGTGCGTGACTTTTGGGCTCTCCAGATTCCGAAAAAATTTTTTTCAGATTTTTTGCACAAAAAAAATTTTGTATGGATTTTTCGAAATAATGGTCCGATCGCGCTGAAATTTGGCATGCGGGCATTATTTGGGCCCAGGAGTGATAATCTGAAAAAAAAATTGGAAAAAAATCCAAGATGGCGGCGACCCCGAACAAAAAGTCAAAATCCCAAGTAAGTTAAGCGAGCCCGAAGGGCGAGCTTCAGGCCGGGAGGCCGAAGGCCGACCCCGCGGAGGGCCGAAGGCCCGGAGCTTCACTCCCGGGGCCCAAGAGGGTCTCCAACCCCAGTAATTTTGGGCGAGGCCGAAGGCCTCGCTGCAGGAGGGCCGGAACATTACCAGAACCAATATAAATCTAAGTTAAGCGAGCCCGAAGGGCGAGCTTCAGGGTGGGAGGCCGAAGGCCGACCTTGCGGAGGGCCGAAGGCCCGGAGCTTCGACCCGAGTGCCCAAGCGCGTCACCTCCAAGTAATTTAAAGCGAGGCCGAAGGCCGAGCTCCGAGCAAATCGAGCTACCAAGCGTTCAACAACTCCAGTGTCTTAATAAGCCGAGCCTGAGGGCCGAAGGCCCGATGGCGAGGCGTCAAGCCCGCGAAGGCCGAAGGCCGAGCTCCGCGTAGGGCCGAAGGCCCGGAGCGTCACGATCGAGGTGCTCTCCGCGCGAGCCCGAGGGCCGAAGGCCCGACGGGCGAGCCCACGCGGTGAAACTGCCCTTCCTAACTGTCTTAATAAGCGAACCGGAGGGCCGCAGGCCCGACGGTTCGCTTCAAACCCCAGCGAAGGCCGCAGGCCGAGCTCCGCGTAGGGCCGAAGGCCCGGAGCGTCCCATAGAGGCGCGGTAGCCTGCGAGGCCGGAGGCCGAGCTGCGAGAAAACAAAGCTTTTCTACTTATAATAAAATCTGTGTAACTATTTAAGCTGAGCCTGAGGGCCGAAGGCCCGAAGGCGAAGCTTCGTACCCGCGAAGGCCGAAGGCCGAGCTCCGCGTAGGGCCGAAGGCCCGAAGCGTCCAACATAGGCGAGCTAGCACGCGAGGCCGAAGGCCGAGCTGCTTGAGTCCAGAACTCCTATGCTACTCAATGAAAAAGTATAACTTGAAAACGAATCGGAGGGCCGCAGGCCCGACGATTCGTTTCGACAACCTGCGAAGGCCAAAGGCCGAGCTCCGCGTAGGGCCGAAGGCCCGAAGCGTCCAACACAGGCGCGCCAGCTCGCGAGGCCGAAGGCCGAGCTGCATGAGTCCAGAACTCCCATGCTACTCAATGAAAAAGTGTAACATGAAAACGAATCGGAGGGCCGCAGGCCCGACGATTCGTTTCGACAATCCGCGAAGGCCGAAGGCCGAGCTCCGCGTAGGGCCGAAGGCCCGAAGCGTCCCTCCGAGGCGTGAAAGCTCGCGAGGCCGAAGGCCGAGCTGCAGGAGTCCAGTTCACAAGCCCTATTACTGCGACAAAAGTAAAAATTAATACAAAAATAAAAATAAAAAAATTAAAGAAAATAAAAAATAAATCTCGAGTCCTCCACTCATCCAGTCGACAAAAAGAGAGGCCCGCGAGGCCCTTGGGCCTCGCGCACAGAGCAAAAAACTAGTTAATATTATTATAGCTGCATTACCACTCATTTCTCAACTATACGTTTTATTTCTAAACGGTAAAGAAATGTCTGAAAATTTTTGGTGATTTGTATAGAGGAGCAAATTTGTAGGTCCAGAAAAATATGGATTTTAGTCTACCATGTTTTAATCAAAAAATGTTCGACGGCCCGGCCAAACGGTGAGACCTAGGTGGGGGGTGCTCGACCAAATGTCATAGGGAACTGCTGACAGTTTTTGAAGCCACAAAAATTTTTTCGAAAAAAAAAAAAAAATTTTTGCACCAAATTTTCAAAATGGTCCTTCGAGCCGGATTTTTTTGTGGTAGAATCTCTCAGGGTCCTAGATTAAAGAAAAAGTGTTTTTGTGATTCTCGGATCCAAGATGGCCGCCGTAGGGCCCGTCAAAGTTTGTATGGGAACTCTTAAACGGGGGGAGATAGGTGGGGGGTGCTCGACCAAATGTCATAAAAACAATTTTTTTTTTTTTTTCGAAAAATTTTTTTTCATCCGATCGAGCTGGAAATCGCTGTGCGTGACTTTTGGGCTCTCCGAATTCCGAAAAAATTTTTTTCAGATTTTTTGGACAAAAAAAATTTTGTATGGATTTTTCGAAATAATGGTCCGATCGCGCTGAAATTTGGCATGCGGGCATTATTTGAGCCCAGGAGTGATAATCTGAAAAAAAATTTGGAAAAAAATCCAAGATGGCGGCGACCCCGAACAAAAAGTCAAAATCCCAAGTAAGTTAAGCGAGCCCGAAGGGCGAGCTTCAGGCCGGGAGGCCGAAGGCCGACCCCGCGGAGGGCCGAAGGCCCGGAGCTTCACTCCCGGGGCCCATGGGGGTCCCGAACCCCAGTAATTTTGGGCGAGGCCGAAGGCCTCGCTGCAGGAGGGCCGGAACATTACCAGAAACAATATAAATCTATGTTAAGCGAGCCCGAAGGGCGAGCTTCAGGGTGGGAGGCCGAAGGCCGACCTCGCGGAGGGCCGAAGGCCCGGAGCTTCACCCCGAGGGCCCAAGCGCGTCACCTCCAAGTAATTTAAAGCGAGGCCGAAGGCCGAGCTCCGAGCAAATCGAGCTACCAAGCGTTCAACAACCCCAGTGTCTTAATAAGCCGAGCCTGAGGGCCGAAGGCCCGATGGCGAGGCGTCAAGCCCGCGAAGGCCGAAGGCCGAGCTCCGCGTAGGGCCGAAGGCCCGGAGCGTCACGATCGAGGTGCTCTCCGCGCGAGCCCGAGGGCCGAAGGCCCGACGGGCGAGCCCACGCGGTGAAACTGCCCTTCCTAACTGTCTTAATAAGCGAACCGGAGGGCCGCAGGCCCGACGGTTCGCTTCGAACCCCAGCGAAGGCCGCAGGCCGAGCTCCGCGTAGGGCCGAAGGCCAGGAGCGTCCCATAGAGGCGCGGTAGCCTGCGAGGCCGGAGGCCGAGCTGCGAGAAAACAAAGCTTTTCTACTTATAATAAAATCTGTGTAACTATTTAAGCTGACCCTGAGGGCCGAAGGCCCGAAGGCGAAGCTTCATACCCGCGAAGGCCGAAGGCCGAGCTCCGCGTAGGGCCGAAGGCCCGAAGCGTCCAACACAGGCGAGCTAGCTCGCGAGGCCGAAGGCCGAGCTGCTTGAGTCCAGAACTCCTATGCTACTCAATGAAAAAGTGTAACTAGAAAACGAATCGGAGGGCCGCAGGCCCGACGATTCGTTTCGACAACCTGCGAAGGCCGAAGGCCGAGCTCCGCGTAGGGCCGAAGGCCCGAAGCGTCCAACACAGGCTAGCTAGCTCGCGAGGCCGAAGGCCGAGCTGCTTGAGTCCAGAACTCCTATGCTACTCAATGAAAAAGTGTAACTTGAAAACGAATCGGAGGGCCGCAGGCCCGACGATTCGTTTCGACAACCTGCGAAGGCCGAAGGCCGAGCTCCGCGTAGGGCCGAAGGCCCGAAGCGTCCAACACAGGCGCGCCAGCTCGCGCGGCCGAAGGCCGAGCTGCATGAGTCCAGAACCCCAAGCTACTCAATGAAAAAGTGTAACATGAAAACGAATCGGAGGGCCGCAGGCCCGACGAGTCGTTTCGACAATCCGCGAAGGCCGAAGGCCCGAAGCGTCCCTCAGAGGCGTGACAGCTCGCGAGGCCGAAGGCCGAGCTGCAGGAGTCCAAGGCATCCATGCTACTCAATGAAAAAGTGTAACATGAAAACGAATCGGAGGGCCGCAGGCCCGACGATTCGTTTCGACAATCTGCGAAGGCCGAAGGCCGAGCTCCGCGTAGGGCCGAAGGCCCGAAGCGTCCCTCAGAGGCCTGACAGCTCGCGAGGCCGAAGGCCGAGCTGCAAGAGTCCAGCTCACAAGCCCTATTACTGCGACAAAAGTAAAAAATAGTACAAAAACAATAATAAAAAAATAAAAGAAAATAAAAAATAAATCTCGAGTCCTCCACTCGTCCAGTCGACAAAAAGAGAGGCCCGCGAGGCCCTTGGGCCTCGCGCACAGAGCAAAAAACTAGCTAATATTATTATAGCTGCATCCCGACTCATTTCCCATATAGATGTTTTATTTCTTAACGGTGAAGAAAATGCTTAAAAATGTTTGTGATTTGTATAGAGGAGCAAATTTGTAGGTCCAGAAAAATATGGATTTTGGTCTACCGTCTCCTGGTCAAAAAATGTTGAACGGCCTGGCCAAACGGTGAGACCTAGGTGGGGGGTGCTCGACCAAATGTCATAGGGAACTGCTGACAGTTTTTAAAGCCACAAAATTTTTTTCGAAAAAAAAAAAAAAATTTGCACCAAATTTTCAAAATGGTCCTTCGAGCCGGATTTTTTTGTGGTAGAATCTCTCAGGGTCCTAGATTAAAGAAAAAGTGTTTTTGTGATTCTCGGATCCAAGATGGCCGCCGTAGGGCCCGTCAAAGTTTGTATGGGAACTCTTAAACGGGGGGAGATAGGTGGGGGGTGCTCGACCAAATGTCATAGAGGACCCCGAGAGCTGTCAGGTGGGTAAAAATTTTTTGCAAAAAAAATTTTTTTTTTTTTTCGAAAAATTTTTTTTCATCCGATCGAGCTGGAAATCGCTGTGCGTGACTTTTTGGCTCTCCAAATTCCAAAAAAAATTTTTTCAGATTTTTTGCACAAAAAAAATTTTGTATGGATTTTTCGAAATAATGGTCCGATCGCGCTGAAATTTAGCATGCGGGCATTATTTGGGCCCAGGAGTGATAATCTGAAAAAAAATTTGGAAAAAAATCCAAGATGGCGGCGACCCCGAACAAAAAGTCAAAATCCCAAGTAAGTTAAGCGAGCCCGAAGGGCGAGCTTCAGGCCGGGAGGCCGAAGGCCGACCCCGCGGAGGGCCGAAGGCCCGGAGCTTCACTCCCGGGGCCCATGGGGGTCCCGAACCCCAGTAATTTTGGGCGAGGCCGAAGGCCTCGCTGCAGGAGGGCCGGAACATTACCAGAACCAATATAAATCTATGTTAAGCGAGCCCGAAGGGCGAGCTTCAGGGTGGGAGGCCGAAGGCCGACTTCGCGGAGGGCCGAAGGCCCGGAGCTTCATCCCGAGGGCCCAAGCGCGTCACCTCCAAGTAATTTAAAGCGAGGCCGAAGGCCGAGCTCCGAGCAAATCGAGCTACCAAGCGTTCAACAACCCCAGTATCTTAATAAGCCGAGCCTGAGGGCCGAAGGCCCGATGGCGAGGCGTCAAGCCCGCGAAGGCCGAAGGCCGAGCTCCGCGTAGGGCCGAAGGCCCGGAGCGTCACGATCGAGGTGCTCTCCGCGCGAGCCCGAGGGCCGAAGGCCCGACGGGCGAGCCCACGCGGTGAAACTGCCCTTCCTAACTGTCTTAATAAGCGAACCGGAGGGCCGCAGGCCCGACGGTTCGCTTCGAACCCCAGCGAAGGCCGTAGGCCGAGCTCCGCGTAGGGCCGAAGGCCCGGAGCGTCCCATAGAGGCGCGGTAGCCTGCGAGGCCGGAGGCCGAGCTGCGAGAAAATAAAGCTTTTCTATGCATAATAAAATCTGAGTAACTATATAAGCTGAGCCTGAGGGCCGAAGGCCCGAAGGCGAAGCTTCGTAGCTGCGAAGGCCGAAGGCCGAGCTCCGCGTAGGGCCGAAGGCCCGAAGCGTCCAACATAGGCGCGCCAGCTCGCGAGGCCGAAGGCCGAGCTGCCAGAGTCCAACGCATCCATGCTACTCAATGAAAAAGTGTAATATGTATAAACGAATCGGAGGGCCGTAGGCCCGACGATTCGTTTCGATAACCTGCGAAGGCCGAAGGCCGAGCTCCGCGTAGGGCCGAAGGCCCGAAGCGTCCCTCAGAGGTGCGACAACTCGCGAGGCCGAAGGCCGAGCTGCAGGAGTCCAACGCATCCATGCTACTCAATGAAAAAGTGTGATATGAAAACGAATCGGAGGGCCGCAGGCCCGACGATTCGTTTCGACAATCTGCGAAGGCCGAAGGCCGAGCTCCGCGTAGGGCCGAAGGCCCGAAGCGTCCCTCAGAGGCGTGACAGCTCGCGAGGCCGAAGGCCGAGCTGCAGGAGTCCAGCTCACAAGCCCTATTACTGCGACAAAAGTAAAAATTAATACAAAATCAATAATAAAAAAATTAAAGAAAATAAAAATATATATCCAATACCCCACCCCTCCAGTCGACAAAAAGAGAGGCCCGCGAGGCCCTTGGGCCTCGCGCACAGAGCAAAAAATTAATAATATATATAGCTGCATTACCACTCATTTCTGAATGACATGATTGTTCTCCCAGAAGGAGGTGTGGTAGGGTAAAGTGTTATATACCGTCGTATAGAGGGCGCGCCGGTGACCTAGGGAAAAATCTGACATTTCAGGATTTGCTCCCTGGTCAAAAAATGTTCGACGGCCTGGCTCAACGGTGAAAGTTAGACGGGGGGTGCTCGACCAAATGTCATAGGGAACTGCTGACAGTTTTTGAAGCCGCAAAAATTTTTCCAAAAAAAAAAAAAAAAATTTTGCACTCAAATTTCAAAATGGTCCTTCGAGCCGGATTTTTTTGTGGTAGAATCTCTGAGGGACCTAGATTAAAGAAAAAGTGTTTTTGTGATTCTCGGATCCAAGATGGCCGCCGTAGGGCCCGTCAAAGTTTGTATGGGAACTCTTAAACGGGGGGAGATAGGTGGGGGGTGCTCGACCAAATGTCATAGAGGACTCCGAGAGCCATTCGAAGGGCAAAAAATTTTTGCAAAAAAAATTTTTTTTTTTTTTTCGAAAAATTTTTTTTCATCCGATCGAGCTGGAAATCGCTGTACGTGACTTTTGGGCTCTCCAGATTCCGAAAAAATTTTTTTCCGATTTTTTGCACAAAAAAAATTTTGTATGGATTTTTCGAAATAATGGTCCGATCGGGCTGAAATTTGGCATGCGGACATTATTTGGGCCCAGGAGTGATAATCTGAAAAAAAATTTGGAAAAAAATCCAAGATGGCGGCGCCCCCGAACAAAAACTCAAAATCCCAAGTAAGTTAAGCGAGCCCGAAGGGCGAGCTTTAGGCCGGGAGGCCGAAGGCCGACCCCGCGGAGGGCCGAAGGCCCGGAGCTTCACTCCCGGGGCCCGAGGGGGTCCCCAACCCCAGTAATTTTGGGCGAGGCCGAAGGCCTCGCTGCTGGAGGGCCGGAACATTACCAGAACCAATATAAATCTATGTTAAGCGAGCCCGAAGGGCGAGCTTCAGGGTGGGAGGCCGAAGGCCGACCTCGCGGAGGGCCGAAGGCCCGGAGCTTCACCCCGAGGGCCCAAGCGCGTCACCTCCAAGTAATTTAAAGCGAGGCCGAAGGCCGAGCTCCGACCAAATCGAGCTACCAAGCGTTCAACAACCCCAGTATCTTAATAAGCCGAGCCTGAGGGCCGAAGGCCCGATGGCGAGGCGTCAAGCCCGCGAAGGCCGAAGGCCGAGCTCCGCGTAGGGCCGAAGGCCCGGAGCGTCACGATCGAGGTGCTCTCCGCGCGAGCCCGAGGGCCGAAGGCCCGACGGGCGAGCCTACGCGGTGAAACTGCCCTTCTTAACTGTCTTAATAAGCGAACCGGAGGGCCGCAGGCCCGACGGTTCGCTTCGAGCTCCAGCGAAGGCCGCAGGCCGAGCTCCGCGTAGGGCCGAAGGCCCGGAGCGTCCCATAGAGGCGCGGTAGCCTGCGAGGCCGGAGGCCGAGCTGCGAGAAAACAAAACTTTTCTACGTATAACAAAATCTGAGTAACTATGTAAGCTGAGCCTGAGGGCCGAAGGCCCGAAGGCGAAGCTTCGTAGTCGCGAAGGCCGAAGGCCGAGCTCCGCGTAGGGCCGAAGGCCCGAAGCGTCCAACACAGGCACGCCAGCTCGCGAGGCCGAAGGCCGAGCTGCTTGAGTCCAGAACTTCCATGCTACTCAATGAAAAAGTGTAACATGAAAACGAATCGGAGGGCCGTAGGCCCGACGATTCGTTTCGACAACCTGCGAAGGCCGAAGGCCGAGGTCCGCGTAGGGCCGAAGGCCCGAAGCGTCCAACACAGGCGTGCCAGCTCGCGAGGCCGAAGGCCGAGCTGCCAGAGTCCAGTGCTCCCATGCTACCCAATGAAAAAGTGTAACATGAAAACGAATCGGAGGGCCGCAGGCCCGACGATTTGTTTCGACAATCTGCGAAGGCCGAAGGCCGAGCTCCGCGTAGGGCCGAAGGCCCGAAGCGTCCCTCAGAGGCCTGACAGCTCGCGAGGCCGAAGGCCGAGCTGCAGGAGTCCAGCTCAAAAGCCCAACAACTGCGATAAAATTAGAAAATAATACAAAATCAATAATAAAAAAATTAAAGAAAATAAAAAAAATATCTCCAATACCCCACCCCCTCCAGTCGACAAAAAGAGAGGCCCGCGAGGCCCTTGGGCCTCGCGCACAGAGCAAAAAACTAGTTAATATTATTATAGCTGCATTACCACTCATTTCTCAACTATACGTTTTATTTCTAAACGGTAAAGAAATGTCTGAAAATTTTTGGTGATTTGTATAGAGGAGCAAAATTTGTAGGTCCAGAAAAATATGGATTTTAGTCTACCATGTTTTAATCAAAAAATGTTCGACGGCCCGGCCAAACGGTGAGACCTAGGTGGGGGGTGCTCGACCAAATGTCATAGGGAACTGCTGACAGTTTTTGAAGCCCACAAAAATTTTTTCGAAAAAAAAAAAAAATTTTTGCACCAAATTTTCAAAATGGTCCTTCGAGCCGGATTTTTTTTGTGGTAGAATCTCTCAGGGTCCTAGATTAAAGAAAAAGTGTTTTTGTGATTCTCGGATCCAAGATGGCCGCCGTAGGGCCCGTCAAAGTTTGTATGGGAACTCTTAAACGGGGGGAGATAGGTGGGGGGGTGCTCGACCAAATGTCATAGAGGACCCCAAGAGCTGTCAGGCGGGTAAAAAATTTTTGCAAAAACAATTTTTTTTTTTTTTCGAAAAATTTTTTTTCATCCGATCGAGCTGGAAATCGCTGTGCGTGACTTTTGGGCTCTCCGAATTCCGAAAAAATTTTTTTCAGATTTTTTGGACAAAAAAAATTTTGTATGGATTTTTCGAAATAATGGTCCGATCGCGCTGAAATTTGGCATGCGGGCATTATTTGAGCCCAGGAGTGATAATCTGAAAAAAAATTTGGAAAAAAATCCAAGATGGCGGCGACCCCGAACAAAAAGTCAAAATCCCAAGTAAGGGCGAGCTTCAGGCCGGGAGGCCGAAGGCCGACCCCGCGGAGGGCCGAAGGCCCGGAGCTTCACTCCCGGGGCCCATGGGGGTCCCGAACCCCAGTAATTTTGGGCGAGGCCGAAGGCCTCGCTGCAGGAGGGCCGGAACATTACCAGAAACAATATAAATCTATGTTAAGCGAGCCCGAAGGGCGAGCTTCAGGGTGGGAGGCCGAAGGCCGACCTCGCGGAGGGCCGAAGGCCCGGAGCTTCACCCCGAGGGCCCAAGCGCGTCACCTCCAAGTAATTTAAAGCGAGGCCGAAGGCCGAGCTCCGAGCAAATCGAGCTACCAAGCGTTCAACAACCCCAGTGTCTTAATAAGCCGAGCCTGAGGGCCGAAGGCCCGATGGCGAGGCGTCAAGCCCGCGAAGGCCGAAGGCCGAGCTCCGCGTAGGGCCGAAGGCCCGGAGCGTCACGATCGAGGTGCTCTCCGCGCGAGCCCGAGGGCCGAAGGCCCGACGGGCGAGCCCACGCGGTGAAACTGCCCTTCCTAACTGTCTTAATAAGCGAACCGGAGGGCCGCAGGCCCGACGGTTCGCTTCGAACCCCAGCGAAGGCCGCAGGCCGAGCTCCGCGTAGGGCCGAAGGCCCGGAGCGTCCCATAGAGGCGCGGTAGCCTGCGAGGCCGGAGGCCGAGCTGCGAGAAAACAAAGCTTTTCTACTTATAATAAAAATCTGTGTAACTATTTAAGCTGACCCTGAGGGCCGAAGGCCCGAAGGCGAAGCTTCATACCCGCGAAGGCCGAAGGCCGAGCTCCGCGTAGGGCCGAAGGCCCGAAGCGTCCAACACAGGCGAGCTAGCTCGCGAGGGCCGAAGGCCGAGCTGCTTGAGTCCAGAACTCCTATGCTACTCAATGAAAAAGTGTAACTTGAAAACGAATCGGAGGGCCGCACGCCCGCCGCTTCGTTTCGACAACCTGCGAAGGCCGAAGGCCGAGCTCCGCGTAGGGCCGAAGGCCCGAAGCGTCCAACACAGGCGAGCTAGCTCGCGAGGCCGAAGGCCGAGCTGCTTGAGTCCAGAACTCCTATGCTACTCAATGAAAAAGTGTAACTTGAAAACGAATCGGAGGGCCGCAGGCCCGACGATTCGTTTCGACAACCTGCGAAGGCCGAAGGCCGAGCTCCGCGTAGGGCCGAAGGCCCGAAGCGTCCAACACAGGCGCGCCAGCTCGCGAGGCCGAAGGCCGAGCTGCATGAGTCCAGAACCCCATGCTACTCAATGAAAAAGTGTAACATGAAAACGAATCGGAGGGCCGCAGGCCCGACGATTCGTTTCGACAATCCGCGAAGGCCGAAGGCCCGAAGCGTCCCTCAGAGGCGTGACAGCTCGCGAGGCCGAAGGCCGAGCTGCAGGAGTCCAAGGCATCCATGCTACTCAATGAAAAAGTGTAACATGAAAACGAATCGGAGGGCCGCAGGCCCGACGATTCGTTTCGACAATCTGCGAAGGCCGAAGGCCGAGCTCCGCGTAGGGCCGAAGGCCCGAAGCGTCCCGCAGAGGCCTGACAGCTCGCGAGGCCGAAGGCCGCGCTGCAAGAGTCCAGCTCACAAGCCCTATTACTGCGACAAAAGTAAAAAATAGTACAAAAACAATAATAAAAAAATAAAAGAAAATAAAAAATAAATCTCGAGTCCTCCACTCGTCCAGTCGACAAAAAGAGAGGCCCGCGAGGCCCTTGGGCCTCGCGCACAGAGCAAAAAACTAGTTGTAAATTGTAACTGTATAAAACGCGATCCTGTAGTCTCAACCGCTAATGGGACAAACAAATAGTTGGTTAACACCGATTATGGGCATTTAGGTACCTCCTAATGCGTCTATGCGCATAAGGAGAGGCCGTTGTTCTGCAGTGGACTAATATAGACTGATGATTGGTGTTCATTAAATTTATAACTGGGTCCTTGTATTGATTTGAGAATTCTCGTACTTTCCCATATATTTTTAAGGTAGCTGTCATAGCCCTCACAAAGTAGACTTTCTCGTTTAATGCATCTTATGCACCTAATCATTACCTAATGTGGTGTGACCGAGAATTTGTCTGTCTTATGTTCTTAATTTGGATATTGTATTGTATCTACATCTAGATCTTAATTGATCTATAAAGCCAGACAAACCTAGAATAGCTGTACAAATGTCTCGGTTAATGTTTGGCATTGCCTCGGTGCGGCGTCGTCACGGATTTCCGCGTGAATTATTCAAAAGCACAATTCGTATCGTTGTTTATCCAGGTCGGTTTCATTTGGGATATTTGATTTCATTGAAATGCTTTAGGTACAACGGTGCATCATGTTTTTGATTAACACGAGTTTGATCATAATGACGTTCGCAACTTCACGGGATGTAGGTACCTACATCCTTGCCGACCCTTTAAAAACCTATAAACTCCTTTTTTGAACAACTCCAACACGTAGTCTCTCGGGGAAACCTCAGCAGAGAGTTCATTTCACAACCGGAGCACACGTGGAAGGAAATTCCGTCAAAATCATGTCCTCGGCTGACATCCAAAACATATTAAGTAACATAATAGTCCTCCTCCTCCCTGTCGTGACCGATAACGGGAACCTCTATAACTTTATCTGATGTCCACGTATATGGTTCGCGAAAGCGATTTTGGTTTTAAATATCCGGCCACACTGTGCGCAATGCAACTGACCCTGGTTATTAAATGTCGCCTGACGGTAAGCGACAACTGTCGCTCATAAACACCTGCAACACACATAATCAGCATATATTAGTCCACTGCTGGACAACGGCCTCTCCTTAGCCTATGCGCATGGACGCATTAGGAGGCAAATGCCCATAAGCCCATAATCGCCACGTTTGGCAAGCGTGTAGGCGATCGCAGTATCAGAGTATCCACTATGATTCATAATGCAGCTGCTCATCATCAATCTTCGATAAATAAATTATCAGTGACATTTCAAACCCTTAGCCCACTCTTTCGACACCCACGGGAAGAATTGGGGTGGTGACAAATGTATTCTTACTTCAGCTACACCGGCAACAAATGAGGGGTCCACGGAAATAACATGTCTAGTCAATCCAAATTTCAGAAGGAAAATCAACCTTACTAATAATAGATTATGATGCAAATTTGCCCTGACTTTTAGAAGGATTAAACATGTTCTTTCCGTGAACCCTTCAAATGTTATCTTAATCTAGCGGAAACCAAGACAGGAATCGCACTCGCATAGCATCCTTAGTTTTGTTCGCCAACAACATACAGTTCTTGTACCTACTCGGAATTTAAGAAATATATTACCCAAACTGCGACCGTTTCCCTACCGCCATACAAAAAGTTCGCAAATTGCAAATCGCAGTTCGGCAAAAATGTAAATGTATTCCGCGTCCCCAATACAAAAACTCGATTAACGCGAAAATGTCGCGTCGAGTTGTTAGCTCGCGGAAATGGCAGCCGCTCCTGGGCTATTATAGCGTGAGATACGGTCGCGAAATCCCTTCGTGCTTTTTTTTATAAAACTGACAATTAACGCAGACTGAGGGATTGACCTAGGAACAAACTTGTATGAAGGTGAACGTTAAATATTTACCCTTTTATTCATAAACGTCTACTAAGTACATAAGTCACTAGATAAGTTGCAGAATTTATCTAGTGACCTATGTATTGTTTGTCTTTTACGGTCTTATCAAAGTCTATAAGACCGGAAGAAAGATATAGCCTGATGACAGACAGAAATCAGATATTTTTTCTGGCCTCCCATGCGCTGGGTACCAAAATATTGATAATTAAGATTTTAAGGCCTTGAAGTCTATTGTAACAGACTATGCAAGTAGTGTGAGAAAGGAAACAGAGTGCTTGAGATTGCACAGCTGCCCAGGCTCTATGCTCTGCTAAAGCAAACACGCTTACGGTGACTGGGGCATGGGCATCGCATGGAATGTATGCCTCGTTTGCCGAGTCGTATCATGTTGGGCGCTGTAGCTAATATCAAAAGAGGCATCGTCGACCGATGCTTCGCTACCGGGATTGCGAAAAACGTGACAAGCGATCCGTTTGACATCCTCGTGCATGACTGGGAGGATCTGGCAAAGATCTAGACAAATAGCGCTGCTTATTGTTCGATTGGCGTAAAGTATCGAGCGTGGTTTGGTATGCTTGCAGCCAAGTGAATCAAAAGATACTAGCCCACCCCACACAGCCTCACCGCTTCATCTTCACGCAGTAGTTTTGCCTACCAGTTTTGCAACTGAGATGCTAAGTATGATCCCGCATTGGCCTATAGGTATCTACAGCTAGGTAATTAGAACAAATCACGAGTAAAAAGAGAGGATAAAGCGATATTACGATTTCACGGCATGTCCTTTTCTTATCCTTGTTGTTCTATGTGCTCAAATTATTTTTGGAGTGTAGGTAATGATCTGCACTGCAATTTGAAGTTGCATCTCAGACTATGCAGGGAGAAATCTACGTATAATGTAGAGGTTAAAGAAAACTTGTTTAGCTGGTGAAACTCGATCATAGGAGCAGTCGTAGTAGTATACCAATTTGTAGTTTGTAGGATTATGACAATCCCGTCGTTATCGTTTGTCATTACCTGTCACTTTCTAACAGGTATGACACTGCGAAAATGAGGCGATAAAAATAGGACCATCATAAGATTCATAAGATTCAAAAGCCACATACCTAGTTGATAATCAATGCTAAATATCATAATCGTTACATCCTTCGTAACGCCATGAGGTGGAGTCGTGTTTTGATGTTTATAGGCATTTTTCGGGCTTCAATGTTTTATAATAGCCACTGTACCAATAACTTGCAGTTTGAAATAAACCTGGCTGGATCGCAATGTCGATAAAAAAATATAAAAGCGATACCTTTCTCAAACACTTAGGATTTTAAATTTCACGTAAGCTTAGTTCAGTTATTTATAAGTAATAAAACATACCTGATAAGTAATGCTAAATATCATAATCATTAGATTCTTCGTAACGCCATGAGGTGGAGTCGTGTTTTGATGTTTATGGGCATTTTCGGGCTCTAATATTTTATACCTAATAGCCACTATACCAATAACTTGCAGTTTGAGTTAAACCTGGCTGGATCGTCATGTCGATAACAAAAATATAGAAGCGATACCTTTCACAAACACCTAGAATTTTAAATCTCATGTAAGGTAAGATGGGGTAAGATGAAACGGTTTTCTTAATGGGGTAAGACAAAATGCGACCAGCAGACGCTGTGCCAGAAAGACGACTTTTTATCTTACCCCATTAAAAAACCGTTTCATCTTAATTCTTAACGTGAACATGCACTGGCGTTGTAGAGTAGCTGCAAGCGTGTATCGTCGTCGTCATCAGCCTATCACAATCCACTGCTGGACGTAGGCCTCTCCTATTAACTAGGCGTATAAGACGCATTAGGAGGTAAATGTCCATAATCGCCACGCTGGGCAAGCGGATTGGCGATCGCAGTAATGTGTCCACTATGATGACGCTGCTGCCCATCATCAATATTTTATCAAATAATGGTCAGTGACATTTCAATCCCTAGTGCAAGCGTGTATACACACACTGAAATATGTTATTCCATGCTCTCGATAATTTATTTATCTATACTACGTTAGCGTGTTTAACCAACCAGACCTAAATAACTAACGAAATTGAATTCTGCAATATGAAATGTAACTGGTAAAACTCGCCGCGATTCCAGTATTTCCCATTTTACACGTTCGCCACTCCAGTAATTACATAAATGAAAGCGATATTTTATTAATTTTCGTTGGCAGCGCCGTGTTGCTAGTTTCATTCAATTTTCAGATTCGTTCGCACGTTCACTTACATTACATCATACAGCCGCAACCAGATACATCGTAGCGGCCAGGGTGCTCATAAATATCTGAGCACGCCTCTAATTGTGTTTGTCTCAAGGTGGATTTACACCAAACGAGCGAATGCTCATTCTATCCCCACTCCACGAAATCAACGAATTTCGTTTTGTGTAACGAACGAATTATATTAGTATAACTGCCGCGGCGTTATTAACGCGCGTTTACTTTCTATCAGGCTCGCTCACGCCAATAAGTGAGTACGAGCGGGATGGATATAAAGTAAACGCGCGTTAATAACGCCCCGGCAGTTCATGGTAGGCGCACCAAACAAAAGTGTTACGTTTCGCGCGAATCTCATTGTTTTGACTTAAAACCGCGGGCGGAGTTCATTGTTCGTGCATCGCGGCTCCTCTCTGCTAGAAACAAAGACATCAGACTCCTTGCTTCTATAAATTATTGTTCGGTGAATAGGGCTCTTTAATAATTTGCGAATCACTAGTACAAAATAAAACATTGAAATCAATGGGAACGCTGGACCAATTCGGGACTATGTGTTTGGATTACGATTACGATTCGTAGTTAATTGTAATTGATTACATTCGCATGTAGAATTTGGAATTATCAACCCTGTTAAAATTCCTCCTATTTTGTCAGACGATAGCCACGTTTAGGCACTGGTCTCACCGCGAGCTACACGGCTATACTCGCCCAGCTATCAGCTATCACCGCCGGGCGAGTATCGCCGTATCTCTTTTATTTACACGGGAGTGCGTATCTTTTGTTCGTGTTTATAGCCGATAGTTCATAGCTTAGTAGCTCGCGGTGAGACCAGTGCCTTACGTACGCTTTAAAGATTTTTTTTTAAAACGTGACATCACATGTGGTTTTCAAAACCTGACCAGCATTTCAATGGCATTGACGATTTCAAAAGAAAAAAATATACACCGACGCGAGCGGTAGTGAATACATACGCTTTTGAAAACCTCGAGGGAACACACGGCAGTGTGTAACTCAGCCTTTAACACTAGATGGCGCATAATAAGGCCTCTTGCCTGCTACCGCGAACACCGAAGTTCGTTTGCGGATGTTTGTCTCTATCACTCTAACAAAGGCGTCATTAGAGTGACAGAGAAAAATACCCGAAATTTGCGAACTTCGGTGTTCGTGGTAGCAGGCCTTGAGTTCCGAGCGTCGGGATTTGAACAGCAGTGTTATTCATTAAGGAAACCGCCTTGCTAACAGCGCTCTGTCAGCGCTGCGGCAGCGTCGAGCCTAAAATGGTATTCACTAATGCATTTTAAACGACACTAGCGCTCGGCGACGAATGCGGCGTGAGCTGGAACTACACGGCGTCGAGAGTTACCGCCTACAGTTCGACGACGAGCTGATCGATGTTAGTGAATACCGTTTTTCGCAGCGCTGCGCTCTACGTCGAAGTGAAGGCTGTCTCGTCGTCGAGCTTGTTGACGAACGCAGCCTCGAATGTGTGAATAAGAGAATAGAATAGCTGAGGGCACTCAGGTCACTCGCATACGTTTGTGTTCCGTGATTCAACGAGGCAACGCAGCGAGCTCGATGGACTAGGCTAGGCACCCAATGGCACTATGTGACCCGAGTAAATAAATATATTTCATTGAACAATTGGTAGTCGTATATTTTGCCAAATGGCAACTCTAGTGAGGGATGGTGCCGATGCCGTAGTTCTAACATTCGACTAAAGCATGTGACAGTCCTTTTGTTAGGTCACATTGTTCAGGGGGTCTACCGCGTACTGCATCACCTTATTCAATAATCTATCTGCGTCTCTATCACTCTTGCGTATTCCAGCGAAAGAGTACTAGGTAGTCGAATTTTACATTTCAGTTTTCGTACCGCAAAAATCCGCTAAATATTGTGCTGTCACTGGTGTCAGTGCAATTCTTCCATCAGTTGGCCAATTTTCGGTTAGTTTTTCGGTTGTGTTTTCTTATGGTTTTCATTGAATAACAAGCGACAACGTATAAGTTGTCTTTCCAACAAAGGTATGAATAATAAAAAAAATAAAATTATTTATTTCAGATTTAACATCCATAGAATGTTAGTATTTATGACATAACTTATCTCTACCAAAACTTAAGATTATATTGTTATAATAATATTGTATAATAATATAATATATTGTATAATGTCACGTGGTATCGATTAATCACATCGTTGCATCGTAACACTAATTGAAATAAATTATTATGAGTTGTACTGTAGACAATAGACCAGACCAGACTATGGAGCCCCTCATGCATGGTGCGAACGAGGCGTATAGAAAAAAAGTTTCATAGACGCTGACGATTAGGTATAGTGAACCAAATGGAAACCTAGGCTTAGGAACCATGTCAAAGTGACGCTATAAATCAAATTCTAAGTAATCTCGCCCTACTTGTCATTTTGACAAGGTCCTAGAGTTGCCTAGGGTTCCGATTGGTTGAATGTACTTTAGAGGCCTTATGAAAAGGATACAGTTGCCGAAAACCGTTTCGTAATATTCATTATTCAGTGGACGGCTGTAATCTTATGTTTCATGCAGCGTTATGTGTCACCATAGACTTCATATACTGCTTTATGAAATGCTTGGATCGCGGGGATGTCTCGCATATATCATACCTTGGTACATAAATAGGTAAACAGAGAATAACCTTTTTTATTTCATTTTTCCTAAGTCTAAGGCCTGACGCTCGAGCGGGTGGTCCGGCGGGACGTCCATGTTATGCCTCCACTATACGTCTGCGGACGTCATCGCCGGATGCATCCGCGTACGTCTAGAGGGGGTGATTTGGTCATCTGCGGTAGGCATTTGACGTCCGCGGACGCGTCAACCTCAGATCCGCTTGTTGTCGGTTTTTGTGGCCCGGATCAAAGGGCTCAAGGGCGCGCGTCCGGCATCGCAACCACACGTCCGACGCGCCGTCAGTCGGCCGCCGTCTACCAATGCGAATGCATGCCTGCAAGTTCCTGGTTTACCACCAAGACAATAAAAAAAATCACAGTTAAAGTAATTAATTACGTATTTTAATAAGATGTCCATGACGCATTACGTAACTGGCGCACGTAAACGGGGTCAATAAAATAGGTTATTTTTTAAATGAGGGTGCGGATGCTACAGTTTCAACGTCTATCTTTCTCGCGTGTAGCGTCTGACGAGATTGTACACAGACTGAACGATCAACAGACGTGTGGAGTTGGTGAAGATTCGTCTGCGGATGCACATGCCGACGTCCGCGGACCCATCCGCAGACGTGTAGTGGAGGCATTAAACAAATGAAAACGTATGCGCATGGCCTGAGTGTACGCCGTCAGAATACCTTGGACACTAGACGCGCCGCTGCCCGCCCCGCCGGACGGGCTGCTCGACGCTCGCCACTTAGGCCTTACACTTTGGCTGCCCCTTTAGGTACGCCGCGGCCACGACATCGGTCTAAGGCGACCGGCTTAGCGGAAAACGTATGGTGCTCCCTCTCGTACCCATATCGGCATCCCGCTCCAACTCATTGATTCGCTCGCCGCTGGTCGCCTTAAGGTCTCTGCCCACTAGACCGTAGCATACCATGACCGTAGCATGAACGTATCAGACACGGAATGTGACACGACACGGACTACTATGCCCACTATAACGTGTGTACATCGTTTCATATCCGTGCTAAGCCCGTTTAGTGACCGTTGCATCCGCGTCGCAACCACGTATCATCCGCGTCGCAACTACGTATCATCCCCGTAGTATGAGCGATTCATATCCGTCGTGATCGTTCCATTTAGACTACTATCGCTCTGCTAGTATTTTCCTGGGAGTTTATTTCTACACCTTATTTTTCTGAGCAGACATCGTAAACTGCGATCGAAATCCATTGAAGTACTAGAGTTGTTACTGAGTCAAGTCAAAGTCAAAAATTATTTATTGAGTAGGCTTAGCAACAAGCACTTTCGAATCGTCAGTTATTATACATTTATATGGCGGAATGTGTTTATTTATCATTAATATTATTGTAGTATTAAATTACACTTATCAAATTTGTCTAGGTAACCTAGACACTGATAAGTGTAATCTATGATATTAAACTAAAACTTCTTGAAATTGGTAAATATATTGTCTATAGATTTATGAGAGTACATATATTCTTGTCATGATTGTCAATGTAACTCCGTCAAGTACTGGTTTTGTTTGATTATTTTTAGGGTTCCGTAGCCAAAATGGCAAAAACGGAACCCTTATAGATTCGTCATGTCCGTCTGTCCGTCTGTCACAGCCGATTTACTCGGAAACTATAAATGCTACAGTAACGAAATTTGGTAAGGACATGTGTTGTATGAACCGCTACAGGATTATGATACTAAATTGTAAAAAAAAACCATTGGGGTGGAGGCCCTCCATACATGTAACTGAGGGATTGAAATTTTTTTTAGTTGTATATAAGCGTGTGGGGTATTAATAGAAAGGTCTTTGAAAATGATATGAAGGTTTATTAATCTCATTTTTATTTGAGCAGATCGTTTTCGAGATATCAGCTCTCAAAGTCTGAAAAATGTGTCCCCCCCCCCTCTATTTTTTAAACTACGCGATATAAAATTCTAAAAAAAATATATGTTATGCACATTAATAAACTCTATCAACGATTTTTGGTTTGATTAAATAATCTCCTATAGTTTTTGAGGTAGGTTGATTTAACTGTATTTTTTTAATAATAAATTGTTAATGGTACGGAACCCTTCGCGCGCGAGTCCGACTCGCACTTGGCCGGTTTTACATCTTCTAATAGTTTCGGAACAATAATTAATTTTAAATAGCAATGGAGCAACTGAAAAAAAAATAAAAAAAAGATATATCGATTTTGTGTACATATTGTAATAATATTCTAAAACCAATAAAATTTATTTTAGAAAGCCATAAGTCACAAAGTGCATGGTTCTTACCATGTAAAAAAAGAAACAAATTGTGCAATCTATCTGGACAAATTCGTTAAGTTACACGACTGTTTCAAAATTGATATTTCTTTCAATTATTTTGTTCGTAAGAAACGAAGTAATATTTTTCGATCTCGATGAAAATCTCGAATTGCGGGTTTACAATCAATTAAGTTTTTTTTTTCAGAAAATAGCGATGCTGATTATATTGTTTGCGTTTTTTTGCCATAAGAAAATTATTACTCACTATCAAAAGTGAAATATTTTGAGAGATTTGGATAAAAATTGTAAATACAATACAAAAATGTAAATAGAACCCGTATGATCACCGTTTCGCCGCCTGCGCACACCGTACCGGCAACGTTGCGTGCCATGCACGTAGCGTGTCGGGGCCGGCAAAATATTCTCGCCGACAATTCTTGCCGGTCCGTGCATGGCACGCGACGGTGTTGGCCGGCGACGGAACGTCCTAGTGGGCATAGTCTCATACTTTTCCATACAAAGAATATGTTTTTGTCTGATACGTTCATGCTACGGTCATGGTATGCTACGGTCTAGTGGGCAGAGACCTTTAGACCAATGTCGTGGCCGGGGCATTACACTTAGCCTTTTTTTGGCCGCCCCTTTACGCCGCGGCCACGACATCGGTCTAAGGCGACCGGCTTAGCGGAAAACGTATGGTGTTCCCTCTCGTACTCATATCGGCATCCCGCTCCAACTCATGGATTCGCTCGCCGCTGGTCGCCTTAGACCAATGTCGTGGCCGGGCCGTAAGGAAGTTGTTTCACTAACGGCGATGAACGAGCAGCGAGTAGCGTCCGACGACATTTTTGTTGAATGAATTCTCTTAGAAAATGTATTCGCCGGCTGTGTGGACAGCCAGCGACCGATTGTAAATACTACATCATTGAAAGTGACTGATACATATATCAGTCACTTTCAATGACTCGAGCTCGAGATCTACCTATATCTTTTGAGCGTTTCTTCTTTCGTTCGAGAAAATAGTCGATAGCTCAACCGCTCACTCGCCTTTGGTTGGACAAGTGCCTTAAGCATGATTTTTTTCAACACCTCACTCGGCATTATGACAAAAAGCGAAATCTAGGATATCATTGTGACTGATAAAAACTTGATTTTTACGCACAAGCTTGAAGGTAATTTATTTATCGTCCTTTGGCGATGAACCTACTGTCCCTATATATCAGCCATTGGCGTCCAAATGTTTATTGTTTAGTAGGTAATGCATATATTATGAAATTATGGTATCATGTAATTACCAATAAAAATAAAAATAATCTGACTTCAACCGATTTCTCCAAGATTCCCATCGTCATACCCCGACTTGGTGCCAACGGGATCATATCGGAGTAATACCCGATAGATTAACAAAAAAATGGAAGTTCTCAAAAACATACGTACAAAAAATCGCGTTCAGTTGAGAACCTCCTCTTTTTATAAAGTCGGTTAAAAAACGAAGATTCCTCAACATAAACCCTACCGCATGTATTACTTGTACCACCTTTGCACATTGTTGTCACTTTGAAAGATGCATTCAATCCTGCAGCTAATTGATGAGGCGGATACCAAATTAACGTCTTCCGCTGAATTCATTACGTGTGATTAATGTTCACGGGTCCTTTCCCCGAAACAACCAACTTCGTGCACTTCGAATATTCTGAATCAGTGGGTGCTTCTGCTGTCTGGGGGTGAAAATAAACATAACTACCTAGTTGATTAAAGTTGAAGTTTATAAATTATAAGCCGTGTGGTGACGGCAGAAAGAATACATTTGTCACCACCCCAACTCCTCCTGCGGGTGTCGTAAGAGTCGACTAAGGGATTAAAGTGTCACTGACCATACTTGATTAATGATTGATGATGGGCAGCAGCGTCATCATAGTGGACACATTACTGCGATCGCCAATCCGCTTACCCAGCGTGGCGATTATGGGCATTTACCTCCTAATGCGTCTATACGCATAGTTAATAGGAGAGGCCTACGTCCAGCAGTGGACTATCATAGGCTGATGATGATGGATGATGATTATAAATTATAAATATTAGATGTCATATACCGAGGTGGGGCGCAGGCATCAGCCGCGAAAGCTGAGCACGTGGGTTCGATCCCCACCTCGGACGTTAGGTGATCTTGGTCGTTTTTCTTTGGTATATGACACTGACTACTGGGGAAAAATAAAAAGCACAAATCAAAGTATTTAAGTAAATAATTTGCTTTCTTTTTTCACAATAGGTTGAAGTTTAAAGTTTAGCGCATTCATTTCCGGCATTCTTATCACTATTTTCGCCAGGCCTCGGACTCTGCCCAATGCCAATGGGTTAATCACATGATTAATTGATTATAAACGTTTAGATATGTCAGATTTTGTAAAGGAAATGTATTGGAAACATATGACTGTCAGGATACTCATGATAGATCTTTCACTTCTGAACTTCAATCGATTTTTCTGAGATCATCAGCTATGCTATTCTCTTATTCACACATTCGACGCCGCGTTCGTCAACCGGATCGACGTCGAGACAGCCTTGTCTAAAATCCTAGCTGTTTTATTTGACATTAGGAATCGAGGCTGTGAGCGAGGTTGTGGGCGAGTTCGTCCCTGTTTTTCGTTAGAGAATACGAAGTTCGTACGTTAAACGTCAAACTCTCGACGTAGTGTAGTTCCAGCTGACGCCGCATTCGTCGCCGAGCACTATAGTGTCGTTTAAAGTACATTAGTGAATACCATTTTTAGGCTCGACGCTGCCGCAGCGCTGACACAGCGCTGACAGCAAGGCGGTTTCCTTAGTGAATAACACTGGCACAGTACCCACTCATTATAATGCTTGCCCATGCCCAAATGAATGCCCAAAAATATGTATTTTTCATCTCAACATCCCCACATTCCCAACACACCATTCAGTAGCCGTACCATGAGTTGGAATGGAAAGTAAAGGGTACGTTAGTTTTTATTCGATACGTAAAGCAAACCCTCGCGCTTACTCCAATATGACAGTGCCAGCGCAAGCGCGACAGAATGCATTACCTACCGATACATCATCATACCATACATCATCAGCCTATCATAGTCCACTGCTGGACGTAGGCCTCTCCTATTAACTATGCGCATGGACGCATTAAGAGGTAAAGGCCTATAATCGCCACGCTGGGCAAGCGGAAGCGATCGCAGTAATGTGTCCACTATGATGACGCTGCTGCCCATCATCAATCTTTTATCAAATAATAGTCAGTGACACTTCAATCCCTTAGTCGACTTTTACGACACCCGCAGGAGGAGTTTATTTATTTTTTTTTTTTTATTCGGATATGAAACAAACGGTCATACAAAAAATATTCATACAATTTTTTCACTTAAACTAGACCTATAGTTTCCATTATTTTTTAACAAATATATTTACCTAAAAAGCACAAACGAATACCTACTTCTTGACATGTGTTAGATTTAGCCTAAAAAGTAATAGCAAAAAATTGGCTTTACAAGAAACTCAAAGACCTGCGACAAGGAATATGTCGAATAAATATTGTTAATCACGACATAGTAATACAATAATTATTCTATTTCCATAAACTTAAATACAAAAATACAATCTCAAATGACGTCAAAATTCACATACAACTAGACCTGAACAATTTTTTTATAGAATCTGTGGTACAATTGAAAATGTCTACAGTTTTTAAGTTGTTATTCTCATTATATAGTGTGCATGCTCGCTTAATAAATGTATGTTTTGAATAATTAGTTCTACTTCTTGGGATGGAGAATAAATGCCTGTACCTGAGACGACATCGGCGTTCTTTATTACTTGGAACTCTTATACATATGTCTTTTAACAAGCTAGGGGCATCTATGTGGCTATTTATTATTTTATATAGTATAACCGAATCATTACAGTTTCTCCGACACTCAAGAGTCTGCATTTCATGTCGGTTTAAAGATTCCACATAATCTTTGTATTCAAATCCACATTTGTAATCAAGTGCTTTTAGGAACTTCTTTTGCAATCTCTCTATCCTATTAATATGTTTGTTGTAATGGGGGTTCCAGACCGCACTTGCAAATTCAATCCGACTTCGTACATAACTGTTATAAAGAATTTTCAGTGTTGTGGCATTTCTAAAAGGCTTACCTATCCGTAGGATCATACCTAACTGCTTAAATGACTTAGATAGAATAGAGTCAATATGAGGTATAAATGACAACTTGTTGTCCATAACCACTCCAAGATCGCGAATCTCGTTTACTCTTAGAAGGTCTTGGCTACATAGCTTATAGTTGAAATAAGACAAAGCTTTTTTCCTAGAAAAAGTAATTGTATTACATTTCTGTATGTTTAAAAACAGATTATTATTTCTAAAAAATATTTCAAAATTACTTAGATCCCTTTGTAAAAGTTCGCAATCGGAAGAATTTTTAATGACTTTATAAATTTTTGCATCATCTGCATAAAGAAGAACATAAGAGTGGGAGATGCACTTTACGATATCGTTTATATATAGAATAAACAAAAGAGGCCCCAGATGGGAGCCTTGAGGGACGCCTGAGCTGATATATTTACTTTGAGAGATATATCCTGACGCTACCACTGACTGTGTGCGATTTTCCACATATGACCTAATCCAACGATACAAATCACCGTGTATACCGAGTTCCCAGAGCTTGCATAGTAAAGTATAGTGACATATTTTGTCAAATGCTTTAGAGGAATCGGTATACACGGCGTCCACAGAAAAACCATCATCCATAGCCAGTAATATGTCGTTGGTAAAAGCCAACAAGTTTGTATCTACTGAGCGGCCTCTGTAGAAGCCATGTTGATTAGGTATTATGTGATGTCGAACAACAGCAGCCAATTGGTCGGTAACTATTTTCTCTAGGAGTTTGCTAAACTGACATAACTTGGAAATGGGTCGATAGTTTTCAATATTACGGCTAACCGGACCCTTTGGCACAGGAGTTATCCAGGCTTTTTTCCAAATAGCTGGCACACAACCTTCCTTGATAGATTTATTGAAAATTATTGTGATTGGAGCTGTTAGGGAAGCATAACAGTTTTTAATAAAAAGTGGGTCTACTCCGTCAGGTCCTGCACCCTTATTCACATTAATAGATTTTAGATATCGTGCTACAATTTCTTCACTAATTTCAACAGAATACATATCGATCAAGGGATTAGTTGGTGCTGGGGAGATTAGAGGAGTTGGGGTGGTGACAAATGTATTCGTACTGCCGTCACCACACGGCACCTACCGATACATGCCAAGTAATGAATTCATGATACGTACTTAATAGGACCGTCGTAAAATATTTATGAATGGATTATTTCGATACACTTTAACTGACTGTACCTACTGTACATTTACCAAAATCGTGTAATAAGGAAGGAGCGGCTGCGGTAACGGTCAGTTGGTATAACAAATCGCGTTGTAAATGAGGGCCATAAGTCAGGGCATCGGCGGAGGCGGTCCGACGTTACTAAAGGTAGCGATCGCGATTTCTACGCGCTATACAATAATTACACATCCATAGATCGATGGTTCCAAATCTATAGAAATCGTATACCTACCTATAGCCTAGCGATCTTGATGGGAAGCCTCCTTTCCGCCAGTTCAGTACCGACTTTTCTCTTATTCAAAAGATTTGTTATTTTCGTTGTAGCTCTTCAATTATTAACTTAGCTTGCCACTTTAAATATATAGGTAGATAAGTTAAGTATTTTGACTTCCACAAAGCTCGTTATGATTTCCTCTAAGCCCTTTCTTTCTTTTCAATGTCTTCATGCATTCTATGTGCAGACAAGCTTTATTTCCATTATATAGCCTTGTTAGCATTCTTTTCGCACGAATCTTGCACCAGCCGCAACTTCATGGGTCGGAAGCTCGCTGACAGAGCACATCGTTAGCCCAACCCTATGGGACGAAGCGATGATGATGTGGATATAAATTCAATTCATTTACAGTCGACAATATGTAAAACTAAATATGTAAAATTATTAACTAACCAAAATCGAATTTGAAATTTTCGTGGGTAATCTTGAGGAAAAGTTTTCATAGGTATTTTGTGGGTTGATGCGTACAAATAAAACCTCTAAATCAATTGAACGATGTGACTAAAAGAGACTTGCTACATACGCTGTTGGATTTGGAGGTGTTCCTTCCTAGTCGCGATTCTTCTAGGTCTTTCCCGTCCTCAAGTCTTTAGAGTGCGACTCTACTGATGCGGAGAGGAGCGGAGATGTGCAAAATTGACCAATTACATTCTTCAAATTCAAAATTCTTAACACTGTCATGCGGTCTCATTGGCCAATTTTTCACATCTCCGCTCCTCTTCACCTCAGTGGAGCCGCACCCTTAATGTCTTCATGCTTTTTATGTGCAGACAAGCTTTATTTCCACTATACGAGTATAGCCTTTTTAGGATTATTTTCTCACCAATCTTGCACCAGCCGCAACTTCATGGGTCGGAAGCTCGCTGACAGAGCACATCGTTAGCCCAACCCTATGGGACGAAGCGATGATGATGTGGATAGAAATTCAATTCATTTACAGTCGACAATATGTAAAACTAAATATGTAATAGTAGGTAATTATTAAATAAGCAAAAACGAATCTATTCCTGAAATTTTTGTGGGTAATTTTGAGGAAATGTTTTCATAGGTATGTTGTGGGAAATATTGAGAAATGTGTACAAATAAAACCTCTAAATCAATTGAACAAGATGGCTAATAGAAACTTGCTACATATGCTGCACGCTGTTGGATTTGGAGCTGCTAGACAATATAAATTCCAGGCAGCTGAAGTAAAGTCATTGCTGGAGAGCTATAGCCGTACCATGACTTTGCAAGTATCGGTAATGTTAGGTTTTACTCGATATGTGAAGCAGGCCATTGCGCTCGCTTCAATGTCAGTGCGAGCGCGATATAATGCATTACGTATCGAGTAAACTCATGGTACGAGTAGGTACCTACTAGCCGCTGACAGAGCACATCGAGCCCAATAGGTACAGTCGACGTCAAAGATATCGTTACGGTTTAGATGCCAAAAATATATTTACACGACCTTAATGTTAAGGCAATAAAGTCGTGTAAACATATTTTTGGCACTTAAACCGTAACGATATCTTTGACGTCGACTGTACCTAACCCTTATAGGACGACGTCATGATGACCGTCGATCGAGGTACAAGGTACAATACACTTCAGAGAGTCGACAAAACAGATACTTATTTCTTTCAGGGAAAGTTGTCGTATTTGGAGGGAAATATTGACACTTATTACATGAGCAGAACAACATTATTCAGGGTAAGGTATAACATGGAGCTACCGATGGATCAAATATGCCAAGCTTGGTTGAAGTGTGGGGTATGAAAGGTAAAGTCAACTTACAGACCGTTTTATCGAATAATTTAATAACAGGGTAAATATCTGAGCGTTTCAACCGCCTAATTTTGGTGGCATCATTTTTGCCGAGGTTTCTAAACGTCTCAATGTATATAATACTTCGTCATTTGTATAAGGTACGATGCCTCCTTCAAATGACAAAGTAGCACATTGTAACGAATAGAAACCTCGGCAAAAATGATGTCACCACAGAATTAGATTTGGATAGAAGAAACAAGTTCATTCATTTGTATGGCGGCCGAGTGTGTCAGATTTTGTACTGAAGTTGTTATTTGCCTATGATTTTAAATATGTCTCAGGCCCACAACACAAAAAAATATGAATACTCAATATTCATATTTTTTTGTGTTGTTGCAATTAATATTACTTAAGGAGGCATTATTAATGTTTTTGTTCACTTCAACTTACAAAATTTGACGCCCGAAAGCTGCAAGCTGCGATTAAAGACGGACAACTCAGCAGATTTTACTGAGTTCATTTGACACGCTAAGTAGATACGTTTGCTTGATGTCACCAAAATTAGGCGGTTGAAACGCTCAGATATTCACCCAACTATACAACATCCAACATTAACACCTGACACACCAACAATAAATGGGTACTATAAGGTGTAAAACCTTCCCTAAGCTGTCCCGATTTGTCTGAGGCATCAGATGTCAGCCGAAATCGCGAATGGCCGCCCTCGGGAAATCTGCGTTCCCCGCAATTTGCGCCGCCATTAGTATTACATGCTCATCCACTGCAGTGGGATCATAATTTCATGACGGACGTATTCTGAGCGGGTTTGGTTTGACTCGTTTCATTATTGGTGGTGAGTTTCGAATTTCGTCCTGTTAATAGTGCATAGTTTGATGTGGAACAACATAGAACTATAGCTTTCAGTAGTTTAATAGCTACAGGTACCCAATCTTGTCAGTTTAATAGGCTTAGCAGAATGATCGGTGCGACAGTATACCATCGGGAGATAAAATTCCTGTCTGTTATTAAAACTTAGAACAAAAATGGTTTTCAAAAACGGTTTCAATATAAGTAGAACAAACTTGTTCCTTCTCTTGAATCCCCTGCGACTGCTTCGAATTACTTATTATTAATATTTAACTTTTAATTTTAACTCGCACAGAAATCCTAACATAATCCTCAAATCCGTATCCTTTCGTAATCTCCGCACCGCATAATGTGAAGAAGTGGCAACCTCTGCGTTATCACGACGCGTAACTTACGAGCTCTCACTCCGGGCAAACTAATTCACAAAGCATTCTGCCGCTAGGCTTTCTTTGGACTAGCGCGGGTATTCAACCGTGCCTACAACTCGCCACTGCTTCAGGGGATCCTCTGCATAGTCACCCTTTGATGCCAGATGGAGCATCCTGCTTAACTTCCAATAACCAGCTAAGTAATCAATTGCCAACTAACTTTTCGCAGATGATTTACTTGGCATACCAAAATTCATTTGGTAACCAGGTTGGGTTATGTGCAATGAACATAATGATAATATGCGAAAGATACGTCTGCCTAACGTTACAGTTGGGAAATGATGTTTCGGGGAAATTACATTCTGTGTTGTGTTGGCTGGGACTGGGAAGTGATATTCGGAAAATTACTTTCGGCGATAATTTAGAGAACCTGCCAGAAAGCCACGATCCGAACCCCATAAACTCGTGCCACCAACACATACCTAAGCCCACAATGCCACAGATTATCAACCTTGAGCTTACAAAGGTAAACCAAACAGAAGAAAAAGCCGATTATCGGCTACCACAGACCGACCTGGAATCGAAGCAGCCGAAATTTGCAATGTCTAGATATGCCGCCTTCTAGATTGGACCTACCGTGGAGATAGTAGCAACTATCTCTGTGACTCAATAGACGTAATTGATAGCGTGACGGAGACAATTGCTAGCAATTTTAGATGTTCGATTTTTGCAGTCACAAACTTCGGAAATCGTAAATTTTGGGCATCGGTCGCTCACATTCCAACGAAGGCGTAATTATTTGTGACGGAGAGCTTAAAATTTACGATTATAGAATTTCGCAGTCGCGTCAGAGTTCACAATTACACTGGCTCTAAACTATCGAGGTAGGGTAGTGTTGTGAATATCTCGAGACGGGGGAGTAAGCCGCGAAGTGCTGTGGACACGCGATCTGCATAGTGATGCGGCCCTTGTGTAGGTAGGAAGACAGAAATGTTGAATAGTGCAGATACATTAATACTTTTTTTATGTTACGAAGGTAGACAACTGAGCTCTCAGCCCACCTGATGGAAAGCAGGAACTGAGGCCCATGGACGTAGCGATCAGAAAATTGCCTATGCGTTGACTACACTGAGGTCTTAGATGGATTGCCTCTCTATGTCTTACTCCCAAACCGACACAGCAATGCAAACACTGCTATTTAGCGGCAGGTTAACAGGTACCTAAGACGGACCCTGCACGAGGTTCTACCAGCAGTAAAACGTACGTAAATATAATTAAAAAAGTTATCTACAATATTTACACTACATTTTTAAAGTCTTTATTTATGCCTAATTTATATTTAATCGTCAGGTATGAGGATTGCCACGCTACTTACCGCAGATTACTATAAAATAATCAAAAATGTTCAAAAGCCAAACCCTAGCATTTCTGAGTTTTCTGACTACATTACCCGCCAAGTCATGCAGTAGACGCTAAAAACTGCAATTTAAATGTCTTAATTCAGTCCTGGGCGCTAACGAACGGCTTAATTCAGCTCTCAGCTGCAGAGATTGAATTAAAACAACAACGGCTCGGTGCGTCCGGCGCTGTCTGTTCACTAAACCAGGGTTCCCAGGATTTCTCTTGCCTGGTTTTTGGTGGTAAACATCAAGAAAATGTATGAGACAAGAACATGTGAGAGCAAAAACGTAAAGTATCAAAGTATTAGCACCAACCAACCTACTACTTTATACCCGGCGGTGATAGCTGATAGTGATAGCAGGGCGAGTATCGCCGTGTCTCTTTTATTTACATGGGAGTGCGTATCTTTTGTTCGTGTTTATAGCCGATAGTTCCTAGCTTGATAGCACGCGGTGAGACCAGTGCCTAAAGCAGTAGGTTGGCACTGGTGCCTTAGCTCCGTACCTAGATTATGTAAAAATTAGCCAATTCAAATTGAGAATTTGTCTAATTGACATAGAGTTTAAAAATGATTGAGGCTTATATCCTTTGAGTGGGACAATTATAGGCAGGAAGTTAGGTACTTATTTTTTAATCATATTAGTGATACCAGGAAATAACTATTGGTTAAAATTTGGTTGACACGAATCTATTATCAAGAACTATATTTTTTATGCATTTTATGTTTGCAGTTTTATTTAGGATCAGAATAATTTATACCAGGGTTCCCAAGATTTCTCTTTTCTGCTTTTTAGTGGTAAGCAACAATAAAATGTATGGGTTTTTAAACTCTGAATGCCAAGATCTCATAAAAGGGTCGTGTTTTGTTACTACGCCAGCAATGCCCAAAGTTGTCTTGGCGTAACATACTGATTACGAATATCATCATTTACTTTACAACCCTGACGTCGGCCGCTAGACATTATAGGGCTCCCCAAATCTACCGACGCTAATTTGGCTAAATTCATTTATGAAACCTTTTATTACTACGCAATGAGAGCGAAAAATAAAAAAACTCGGACGACACCGATCGACACGACGGTGATACGGCACGATTAGATTTAAAAATTCCAAAGCGTCGATAGGTTTGTGGAGACTTAGCCTCTCTTTGAGCATGCCATACAGACGGTCGCCCGCCATCCGCATCCAAAGGATCCCAGGATATGTTTTTTACCAGGTCCGAATCATGCATCTTTTTCTACTTTTTCTTGGTAAAAAACAAGAACAATCTAAAGGGTTTCTTAATTTAACCGTCTGAGTGCGAAGAGACACTATAAGGGCCTATCGTGCCTACCACGCTAGAAATCTATAACTGCTCTTATCTATGGCAGGTTCAGTCATTGTTGGTAGGACAAAAAAATTATAAGCATCAAATTAATTGCATCAATATTGCTGCTTCACGTTAAACTCTTAATTTGGCAATGTTCGTCACAATGAACATAGTCTTCGACCCACTTTTTGTATTTTTTTGATACATAATTTTCTGCACTGCACGATGAACGCACGATTTTTTTTGATTTAAGGGTTAAATAAAAATAATTAATCTTTGTAGAATAGACACCCATTCTTTATTTAGCCTCGTATAATCTTTACATCTCGGGTAGAATCTCATTAAAAACCTTAACATATTATGATCTTTCAAAGTCAACGGTACCCTCAGCGATAAACGACTGCAATCATAATTGATCTCTATTGAGGCAAAATCCGGAAGGGACTGATCCCTCGTAAAACAGGGCTGGGAATATTCTCGAAGCCAAACAGACGAGTAGTGGCAACCAGTAAACCATGCAAGAAACTAAAGCAAAAAAATGTAATATACTACTTTATCAACCTACTTATAAAGCTACTGACTAATACATGCCACTGAGCTAAATTACCCTAAAATTTCTGATCGATAACTTAAGTGGTTTTTGAGATATTAAACAATATGATAGGCAGACGGACAGACATGGGGATTCCTTTGTAACTCTAAAAACGACATTTTCTTACGTTCCGGGTAACGGCTACGTCTCTAGTTTTTTTAAATATTAGCAACAATCTTACTACAATCTATTATGATACTTACATATAGCGTATATACTAGTTTTAAGTACCCTAACGGTTATGTACATTTCGGCTTTGTCCAATAGTTGGTAAGGGTAAGTAAACGACGTTAGTTTTTACTCGATACGTAAAGCAGGCCATCGCGCTCGCTTCAATATATTCAGTGCGTCCGAATTTGGGTTTCCGCAAGTGTACAAACTACAATCTGAAGGCAAGCGTAAATAGGTATCGCATACGTAAGCGTGTTCCACTGTAGACTGCATCATCACTTACCAGCAGGTAAAATCGTGGTCAAACGACTAACTATTAAAAAAAAAACCTAACGGGACCGATACTTGCAAAGACATGGTACGGTTACTGGCGACATCTGGGAATATTAGGAATAGTTTTCTTATATCCAGTTTCTTGATATCAGGAACAAAATTCTTTTCGTTGTCTTGTTTACTTCATACCACTCTGTCACGCTTTTAGTTACTGTTTCGACTAAGTATATTAAATAAATCCGGTGCACTTTTTCGGTTTCGGTTTTTTATTAGCCTGAAAAATAAATACAAGTTCAGTTTAATCCATACTTCAGCTTCAGACATTGAATACAAAACATCATCTCATACAAAAATCACCACTGCGTCACGTTTTTTAGGGACACAAAAGAAGACAACGAAAAGAATTTTGACCCAACAGGCAAAAAACACCAGTCCTCGCTACGCCAGTGGCTACCCTCATATTTTGAGCTAGCGAAGGGCCCGTAATCCCGACTACGAAACTTATTACCTCAAATATTATAGTTGCACGTTTACGGATGATCCATCGCCCTTCAACATGGTCGTACATGGGGAAATTGACGATGTAAATATACGAGGGGCTTAGTTTTACTAGGAGAATAGCTAGTAAAATAATCTTAAAGTGGACGGATATACAGTGTTGAGTACAGCGTACCCAGCATTGCCTATCGGCAGCTCCAGTTGGCAGAGCTCGGATACACGTAGGCCGGTCTACTGATGAGGAGGGCTGGAGCGGCAGGAGGGCTTTTTCTGATTAATAGGCAGGATCCATTTTTCTTCCTTTTATTGTTCCTCTCTTGGTGGAGGTCAGCTTGACACTGCTCCATACAAAACGCGTCGCGTATATATACATCACTGGCTGTGATTTTCAGCCAATCGTAAAAACATGTCGACCAATCAAAAGGCAGCGTATTTCTGTTTCATGAAATCTAAGTCTGTTCCGTTCACTAATTCTACTGGTTCGAAAATACTGCGCGTTGATTGGTGGACTTCACATTGTTCGATTTATACTAGCCTACTTTTGCTAAGTTCTAATCACATTTACCTAATTTTAATCAATCCATGCCGTAATGTTTACATTCATTGTTTGTAAATAAATCCTACACGTGGTTATCCAACGTTTACAACAAAAACACATGCGGAGTTGTTTACATTCTAAACAATAGACTTTCGGATCTCTCTATTGTTCTCGGTTTACCTGCAATGTTTTGGGTTAAAACCTTTATTTTAAACATTGCGTTGGGTTATTGACCCAGGGGTCCATTGCATCATTTGAATAGGTAACTGACCTATATTTAACGGGTTATACAGTTACATTTCTTACGTTAATTAAGTTCTGGCGAGGTATCAAATGGTTCATACATAGTACAAAATGCGACATTTTAAATCTTATACGCTAAGTTCAGGCAGACAATATCGGCCAATAGGCGACCTCTAGGTTCTGTTCATACATTTGCGTTCATGAAATTACTTATACATTACTGATTACTTATATCTAAGTTAATTACATGAGGATCATTTATTTACATGATTTATCTTATTCCTAGGCGTTCATTGGTCGTGACGTCGTGTCGCTAACATTAGTCCTCCTCCGTCGCAAGACGCCATGTTGCATGGGTAGCGACACGATCACGGAGTCGTCGTTGATGCGGTCGTCGGGCTCTGGGGGGCAGCGCAGCTCTGCGTCTCGCCGGCTGGCACCACGACGGCTATTTTGCAGGTGGGGCGCCGCATTACGCCATGCAGGGTCTTGACGTCAGCGGAGCGTGTTCTGCCGTCTGGTCCACGGTGTGTAGCCACGACGATCCCTTTCGGCCACGTGTTGCGAGGGCCGTTAGGGTCCGCGATGATCACGATGTCTCCCGGCTGGATCTGACGCCCGCCGCTGGCTGAAGAACCGCGGGGTGCTAGTAGCGGGTAGACTTCTTTGACCCATCGCGACCAGAAGTGGTCGGCGAGGGCTTGGGCTGTTCTCCACTTCTTGTTGTCATCTTCTTCACAGGGTCCCAGTATAGGAAGATTGGCAGCTCGCAGTAACAAGAAGTGATTCGGTGTTAAAGTCTCAGGCGCGTTCGGGTCCACTGAGACATGTGTAAGTGGTCGTTGGTTCACTATATATTCTACTTCGGCCAATACGGTGTTAAATATCTCCTCTCGTGGTGCCTTGGTGTGTAGAGTGTACGCCATTGCTGATTTGATGGTGCGTACCATCCTCTCCCACGCTCCTCCGGCAGATGGGTTACCAGGCGGGATGAACTTCCACTCCATCCGTTGTTGTAGACCGTAGGCTCGAAGTATAGGTAGCCACTCCTTATGGGCTTCTTGGAGTTCAATAGCCGACGCTCTGAAGTTCGTTGCGTTATCTGAATACATAACGCGGGGCCACCCACGTCGCGCCGCGAATCGGCGTAACGCGAGTAGCGCGCTGTCGGCGGATAGGCTGTGCACGGATTCCAGGTGCACCGCTCGTGTTGTGAGACAGGTATAGAGAGCGATCCATCTCTTCTCTCTTCTGCGTCCGATGGTAACATATACAGGGCCCGCATAGTCCACGGCTGCGCAGGTAAACGGTCGTTCGTATGCCGTTGTTCGTTCAGGCGGTAAATCTCCATGCGGCTGTACGCGTGGCGTCGCTCGGCGTAAAATGCAGATTGCGCAAGTTCGGGCGATGGACTTTACGACGGGTCGCAGGTGCAGAATCCAGTATTTCTGTCTCAGCTCGTTCACGATCGCTTCGTTGTGTATATGCGCTGATTTCCTGTGTATATGTGCGATCAGTAAGCGCGTATACACATCCCGTCCGTCAAGTATAACGGGGCTTGATGCAGTGTATTGAACTGGAGCGTTTCCTAGACGAGTCTTCATTTTCATCAATCCATCGCGGTCGATTTCAGGTGCTAATTGATATAACCTCGATCTTTTATCAATTTCTTCGCCGCGGCTGAGTGCTCGTAGTTCGTCAGGAAAGCTTCGACGTTGACTATTTTGTTGCCACATATGTTCCGCTCGATGTATGTGTGCAAGTTCTAATTTCTTCGTTCGGTCGCGACTTCGCAGCTTTTCTATAAATAGCAACACATAGGCTGTGCTATTAATGAGGCGTTCGTAACTGCTGAAGCGGTTGATGTCTGGTAATACTGATGCTGGGTCTCGTTCTGTTCGTGTAGCATGAGTCATAGCGGTCTTGATGTTCTTGCGTTCCGGTAGGTTCTCTCTTTCAGTAGCTGTGACGTCGTTCGGGTTCTGTGGCCAATCTCGTTCTGTTCTTGACATCGGTGTCCCAGGATCCCACACCGTGTCTCGAATCCTCTGAGGCTTCTTACGTAGCTTCGTCGCGGGTTCTTTTGATCGCTGCTCGTTCGGTAGCTCGCTGATCAAACGACGTTGGTTGCTATCGAAGCCTCGCAGGTTAAGTCCTCCCTCGGCGTGTGACTCGCGTACTTGCTTAGTAGTTCGGTGCAAGTCCTCCTCGGTCTTGTAATCAGCCACGTGGTTGTTCATGTGGCGATCACTCTTGATGTCGTAGTTCGCCTCGGGGTATTTCGTTCGGTCATCTTCGGCATTGTTCGGGTCGTGTTTCTTCAGTTGTTCATCGAGTTCCTGATCTTGTTCTACGCGACAATGCAGTACAACTTGCTCGTTCGTTCTGATTATCTTCGGCCGGAATCCGAAGAAACACCATCCCAAGCGGCAGCGTATGGCGGCGGGATCGAGTTCGCCTGCCATCCTTATTTCGTGCGGTATGCATAGCTGCCAGTGGTCGCCTCCGATGAGCATTTGCGGTACTCCCGTAGTGTAGCATTCATCGGCGAGGTCCTTGACATGTTCGTACTTGATCATATCGATACCTTTAGGCTCAAAGGGCGTAAACGCCATTTTGGCCAAAATGAGTTCTTAATGCAGTTTTGTTCAGTTTTTTTTTCTCTATTGATATGTGTAGTTAAAACAGCGAAATTCGACAATTTAGGGCATATACGACCCACGTATTTCCAGCAGATTTTTTAAAAGCAAGAGGCGTATTTGATATATTTACACAATTTTTTGTTTATTTAGGTAATAAGTTGAGTAATAAAAAAAATAAAGAGGTCTTATAACCAAGTTGTTAAAAAATGTTTATCATACAAAACTAAACAAGCTCATACGACGTAGAAATTATTCTACTTAATTTAGGTAGTATGACTCTAGTAGGCTAAATTAGGTTCATACGCCCTTATCCTTGCATTGTAAATTTTATGATGACTCATAAGCCCTAACCTACTACGGCATGCTGCGCCTCAATGATAGCCCTATGTGCAAGCGAGATAGTATTCATGCGACGAAAAGATGTGAGCTGATGAGAGTGATGTTAGCTGCCCGTCGCGTCGTCGTTTGTTTCTAAGGTTTGTTGATAAGTTTGCATTAGACTTACCTATTTTTTAGTATAATAATTATAAGAAGGTGTTTATTTATATGGATGGGATTCGGGATGGTGCGTTTATAAAACAGTTATTTTAATAAACTCATTACCCACTTTCATGTAACAATACCTACCTGTACATAATGTGAGCGATAAGTAATTAAGTAGATATCTAAACGGTAGCTAAAAATAATAATATGTAGATGTTAGTACAGATTCTATCGTTTAGATTGGATGAATTATTGGTTATTAACTCTTAAGAAATAATAGGTAAGTCTTTTTTCGCAATATTGTTAAGTAGGTAATGTGATAATCTTAGATTACCGCGATTAGTTGGTAGGTACTCATTGAAATGAAACTGTACAGTTAATGTGATAAATTAATGTAAAATATGTCAATCAATGTTAATGTCATGGGATAGGTTTTTTAGAGCTCCGACCAAAACTCCGTTTTCGGAGCTTTTGTGGAATCAGTCCGGTACTGTAAATCGGTTAAAGATGTTTATTTCTATGCTGGTATCTGTTTATTTTAAGGTGTATCGCATTAGTACTTTAACTGGTTACTAATAAGGTCTGTGTGTACGCCGCGGAATTGTGTAATGTGTTGCCTCTTACGCCCTATGATAACAAAACTTTTTGACTTATACGCCCCAAGAAATATACAAATTATGGCTTTTAAGCTCGCTAAGTTATTTCATTATTGCAAAACTGCTTATGTACTGTTTACCTATACGATAGTAATGATTCATTGTCATTATCCAATTATAAAGTAAGAATGAAGAGTTATTGTGTTAGTAAACCTACAGTATAGAACCGAATGACCATCATTCTAAATCTATGTTTACTTACCTGTGTACTGGCGTATGTTGCAAGTGTGAAATGAAAAGTAAAGACAGATAACGTGATAAAAATGGGTGACATTGTGTATAAATTTACGTTCAATTACAGTCGACATTTTTAATTTACAGTACGCACAGTTATATTTTTTGGTTTTGTGCGTTTTAAACATAAATTTAATTTAATGATTAAGTATTTGAAAAGTCTTCTACTCCATTTAGTACCTATGTAATTAATATCTACATAATTACGTATAGTAGTAAAAGATCTTAAGTTGTGTCTATAGGTTTTATAGAAAACAAAAGATGAAGATTTGTGATTATTCGTTTTCTTAAAGCATGCTATTATATTTGATTTAGTAGTTAATATGTATGTGTTGGTAATTATAAGGAAAAATAAAACTAAATGATAGTTAATGTACCTTACATTGCGTCTAGAGGATATTATTGAAAAAAAAATATAATAAAGATGTTGTCATTATTAATTAACTGTTGTTTGTAAGAAGCTCATCAAAGCTTTCATCTGGAGTATAGCATTATATGGGTGTCAGGCGTGGACCATGACGAAAAAGGACAGAGAGATACTGGAAGCCTTTGAAATGTGGAGTTGGAGAAGAATGGAGAAGATCAGTTGGTCAGAAAAAATCACAAATGAAGAAGTGCTTAAAAGAGTGAATGAAAAAAGGAGTTTGCTGAAGATAATAGAAAATAGGAGAGGGAAAATGTTTGGTCACCTTATACGACATGACGCTTTGATAAAAAAACATAATAGAAGGAAGGATTGAAGGAAAGCGAGGAAGAGGGAGACCTAGACGAAGGTACATGAAACAAATAAAAGAGAAAGTAGACGTTGTGCCATACAAGGAAGTCAAGGAGGTGGCTTTAGACAGAGTTAGATGGAGACAGTTACATTCATCAGTTACAAGAGTTTGACTCTTAAATTTATGATGAATTGTTGTTTGTTTTACTGGTTTCATATCGCATTTTAATCTAGGTTTTGGTAGTAGCTTCATTGTCCAATAACGTCATTTACATTATTTTTATCCCTAGACATAAAAGAAAAATATAATCAGCAACAGCATTATCATTGTAGGCATTTTTTTAAATAAAAGCAGCAACCTTTTAATTGATTGTAAGTATTTTTTTAATTCCACGGTGTATTATACACCCATTCAGAGCATTGCCTATGTTATGAATGAGTTTATAAGACCGATTATAACTATGGTAATTGTGATATACGCCCCATTTAGACCAAAACTCAAACGTTTAGTAACCAATACTCCCTACATTTTTTGCATATTATGTGCAGTTTAAGGGCGTAAACGCCATTATTTCAAAAAGTTAAGGGAGTATAACACACCCTTTTCCGTTATTTATTCATTTATCCTAAATGATTGATATTCAAAATGTTTATCTTAAAAATTCAAGTACGTTGGCCAAAATTTAAGTTATTCTACCAAAAAACAAAGAAGTTATGATTTTTTTTCTAAAATACTTTTGTTTTTTTGCTTCTCCTGTAAAGTGGCAATTTGGCGTTTACGCCCTTTGAGCCTAAAGGTATCGATATCGGCTTTGTTTATGATCTGGCTGCGTAGTCCGATTCCGCGTACTGTTCGCAGCGTGAAGTCGTAGCCTGTCCCGCCTCGCGCTGACCGTATCTTCGCCTTAACGGTAGCTGTGTTCGTTCGGTGCGCGATATCGCCTATACCGCGCACGCATAGCGGTGAAACAGGGCCAGACAATCCGATCTGTTCGGCGATGTCCTCCTCGATAAGGCTCAGTGTCGAGGCGTCGTCCAACATCGCGAATATATGTGCTTCTCCGCCCGGGCCGCTCACGGTGACGGGCAGTACTTTAAGTAGCACATTAGCAGGTTCGATCCCCGAGGTAACGTATATGCGAGCGGTATCTGGATCATTCTGCTCGTTCGGTGCATGTGTTATCTCGGCCTGCGTGGCGCGCGGCGCGCGCGTGGTGGGGGCGTGGCCTGTCCTCTCTCCTATAGAGTACACCGGCGCGGTCGTAGTTAGATGTACTGCGGCTTCAGTCTGTACTTCTTGCTTATCCGCGTGTAGCAAGCGATGATGGGGATGCGGACAGCCTGGCACGTCGCATCTCTTCGCTCGGCAGTACTGGCGCTGATGTTTGTCGTTGAGACAGCGAAAACACACCCTGTTCAGTCGCGCCCAGTCCCATCTCGCTCCGACGGGTTGGGCAGCTAATTTGCGGCAATCTGTCGTTCCATGAGTTCCTCCGCAATATAAGCAGATTGCGCGCGGGTTCTTCGTGGTGGCGTTCGTAGTGTATACCACTTTCGAGGGCAACGGCTGCGACGAGCGCGACTGAGACAGAGCAGGGCGGGCAACCGGTCGGTTCGTGTTGCGCTCATACCGCGCCTGCGCTGACACGGCGTTCGATGTCGCGGTAGCAGTCCGTCGCGATGTTAGAGGGGCTCTGGCGTGCGAGTATTTCATTTCCTGCTCGCTCTCGTACATCAGGAAG